>PVJS01022848.1:0-30155 GCA_004027185.1 Glis glis | reverse complement strand
CCACCACGCCCAGCTTCCCAGCCCTATTTTTTATTCTTTATTTTGAAACAGGGTCTCACGAAGTTGCGGAAAGCCTCACTAAGTAGAGAGAGAGAGAGAGAGAGAGAGAGAGAGAGAGCTGAGGCTGGCCGTGAATCCGGATCCTCTGGTCTCCACCTCCCAAAGTACTGGGATTACAAGCGTGCGCCACCACGCCCGGCCTGCTCCAAAAGTATTTAATGAAAGGGGAAACCAAATAATAGTTTGACAGAGTTGTTCTCACCCTGGGCTCTACCTCATAATCTCCTGGAGGAGTTTTGTAAATCGGATGGGGATGGCCAGGACTGACTCCAGGTGTCACAGTGGGGGCCTTGGGGTGGGCCCTGCACTGACCTGATTAACGAGGGGCTTCTGCCATCCTTGGTCAGGGCGTCTATAGCACACATTTCCTCTACCAGGAGTATCGCCTGGAAGAAGGGCGCAGGTGCTAACATCCATCTCTGAAGATCATGCCTGTGGACGCTTCCAGAGTCCCTGCACGCTTTGTCCTGCTGTGCTGGCTGCAAATTCTGATGACAGCAGCATCAGACCGTGTACCCAGGAAGGCATCCAATTCCAGGAGACATTTTCAAATAAGATTTGCTTGTGACCTCTAGTATCCCTGCACATCACATTCCTTCGTTAATTTTTATAATCAGACTTTATCATCATAGTAGAGAAAGGGAGGAGGCACGTTAAGGGACTTGGGTGTTGGCAGGGCTCAATTTCTTGGCCAGATATTGATCACAGAGATGTATTCATGATGTGAAAATTCACCGAGCTGCCCACTGGCCATTTGTGTACTTTTCAGTAGATACATGGCACTTTATTAATTAAAGTCAGAACGCCATAGTGACGCATGCATGTCTGTGTTGATAGCAGCACCGTTCACAATAGCCAAGTTACGGAACTAACCTAGGTGTCTCTTAACAGATGAATGGATAAAGAAAATGTGGTACATACACAAAATGGAATTTTACTCAGCCACAAAGAAGAACAAACTTATGTCATTTGCAGGAAAATGGATGGAACTAGAGAATATTATGCTGAGATCAGCCAGTCCCAGAAAATTAAGGGTCCTATGTTTTCTCTCATTGTGGAAGCTAGAGAGAGAGAAAAACAGGAAACAGAAGGGATAAATGAGGAGATGGACCTTCAGATAAACGAGGAGAGAGACCAATAGAATAGTGGAAGGGGATTGGGGAGAGATGTAGGGAGGGAAAAAGGAGAACTGATGAAGGAAACAGTTCCAATAATGCTGATATGAAGGTATCATTATCAGTCTCACTAATATGTATGGGGTGGAGTGGGGTGGGATCTGAACGGAATCACACCTAATGCTGTGTGCATGTGTTTGTATCGTTTTGAACCTCACTATGTCATATAATTACAATGCACCAATAAAAGTATAAAGTGGATATTTTAAAGAGTTTAAATTGTAATGTAAGTTGCTGAGAGTCTCGACGAGGCTGGCTGCGATCCTCCTGTCTCAGCCTCCCAAGCGCTGAGGGAGGGCTAAATGTGCAATGTGTGCATGTATGATGTTCATACCCTGACATATATCAAAATGTATAATTATAATTTACAATGCACCAATAAATGAACATAAAAAGTTAAAAAAAATTGTAATGTAATGAATGCAGAGTTTTTTTTCCGCCCGGCTCAGTCCCTTGAGGCTGACATACCCCCAGGATGACTTCCACTGTGGCTCTGTGCTTTGCCAAGAATGCAGTTCAGTGCCCAAGCGGGGACAAGGGTCACCTGTGTGTGGAAAGCCTCGGTGGGGTGTGGGAATGGCAGTCGTGGATTTCCTGACTTTTGTGCATTGATGGTTTTACTCAGAGAGTTGCAACAACCCAGTTTTGTAGACTGAATGAAGCCATTGGCAACTTTCTGATTTGTTTCTCAGCCAGAGTCGAAGCTGGTAAGGAAGCCAAGAATTCCCAAGCTTTCCCAGGCAAGCGTGGGGAAACACTGGGACGCCTTTTCTCCTCCTCTGTCCATCTGCAGGCCGAGTGCGTGCCGGTCACAGGAAAACTCTGAATCGAGCTTTGTGCAAGTCTCTGGAAAGAGACCCAAGTTTATGTGATGGGCAAAAGTGACGGTGGCGGTGGCGGCGACATCTGCAGAGTTAGGTCTGTCCCTATCTACAGCAGAATGCATGTGGGCATCATTTATGAGAACAATCCACCCAAGAGAGAATGGGGCTTTTGACATCAGCTGAGACCCGGGCTGCCTTACAATGAGAGGCCTGTTGGTCAAAGGGAGGCCTGTCTGATCAACTGAAAATCAGAGGCCAGCTCTGGCCATCTGAACGTAAGGTCTGATCATTCCAGCAACTCTGGACAAACTAGCTAACTTGAATCCTTTCAAAGAAAGCAACTGCAAGAATACATTCATATTTCAAGGCTGTGAACTTTTAAATGTTTTTGTGTGCATGTGGTAAAAAGCATTATATAAATGTTACACACTATCATTTTATTAGTGAGTCTGAAAAAGTATCTCTTTTGGCTCTGAGGTCAATAGTTATGTTTTTTTCCCCCCTTACACCTGATAGCAATGTTCTGTCAAGGATATGAAAGTACTTTCTGAAAGGGAAATCCATTAATGCCCTTAATAATCTAGTGAGGGAGGCAGGTGCTCATGATTGTCACTACTTGGCAAGGAAACCCACTGAGGCTCAGGGAGGACGTTGTCTCAGGAAACAAGGTCAAGTTGCAGGTGGGAGGTAGAGTTGATGGCTAATGGTGTCCTCCAGCCCCAGCACGGGGAAAGGATATACCAGGCTCCCATCGACTTTTCCTGGCAGGCTTGTGATTCCCAGCCAGAATGCAGGTGGCAATGTTGTGATTTCTGGCGTAACCTTCAATGCTTCAATGATAATCTCTGCCAGTGCCAGGCACCAGCTGAGTGTCACCGTGCAACTCCCAGGCTTAAGTGATGCATGCCGAGGTTTTCAGAGCAGCCTCTCATTTATTAGTTGTGTTGGAAAGAAATCTCTAACACCTAACCGGGTACCTCTGGATTTTAACAGCTGTGGCTTATAAGAGATTTGGGAGGGGGCTGGTTTTCAAGGTGCCTTTCAGAAACTATCACCTTAGACTGGAGTTTCCATTCTGTTCCAGAAGGATAACTGGCAATACTTCTGTGCTCAAAAATCCAATCACGCAAGAAAGATCAGGTTATATTTTCATCCACACAACTCGTTTTGGCAAATGCACCTTCGTGACACTTTTTCTCCTCCTCCCCTTCGTTGGCAATGGTCCTGATGGAAGAGTTTTATGTCGAATATGGAGTGTCTTGGAAGGTATCCTGCTTGGCTGGGTGCTAGTGTCGCGGTTGGACTGGGAGACTCTGAGGGTCCCTTCTAATCTGAGATGTTACGACTCCAGAACTAATTAGTCTCAACTCATAAAATGAAATGATAATAGCTCCCATTTATTGGCCGCTTTCTGGGTTCCACGCTCTGTGCTAAGATCTTAACTTCATTACTCTGAATGTTAACCAAACCTTTGCCAATATTATCCCCATTTTGCAAAAGAAGAAATTAGAGATTGGAGAAATTTAAGACTTGTCCAATGGTGCAGATTAAGATTTAGCAACTGATGGCCACCTGGAAATTGATTATGGATCATTCTTATCCCACGAGCTAAACCAACAATTGAACTGGAATGGAATTTAGACACCTGGGTTGCCTTTTTCTCAGATTAGCACATGACTCCCAGCTTTTAGGGTGGCTAGAACTGATTCTCTCAGGGAAACCTCCAAAAAGCACCAGAGATGTCTTGGCTATGAATTTCTTTTCTGCACTTACCAACAGCCTGAAGATTAATGTCACCCTGCCGGTTAGAGATCCACTAATTGTAAGCAATACATATACCCTTGAAGAGAGAGTGCATTAATTGTCACCCATTAGCACCACTGTGTGAATTAGTGTGATTTAGCAAATTCCTAGAAGGAAGAAACTCCAACTTCCTAGGTCCTGATTACTCCCAGGATGGGCAGCCCCGGCAATCATAGCTCTTCCATGATAGGTCCTAAGCATTTTACTTAAATAAAGCAAGACATCCTTGTCAGAAAGTAGATGTTATTTGGGCACAGTGGTGCACACCTGTAATCCCAGCCAGTACTTGGGAGGGCTGAGACAGGAGGATCGCAAGTGTGAGAGCAGCCTCAGCAACTTAGCAAAACCCTATTTTAAAATAAAAAATAAAAAGGCTTGAGGAATAGCTCAGAGGTAGAAGGTTCCTGGGTTCAATCCCCAGCACCACAATAAACAAATACATAAATAAAAATAAAAATACAAAAGGGCTGGGGAGGTGTAGCTCAGAGGTAGAATGCCCTGGGTTCAATCCCAGTACCAAAAAGGAAAAAAAAAGGAGATGTTAATAGCTGCAATGTTATTAAAGCCATGTGAAATACACAAGGGCAGTTTAACACTCATGGCCAAAAAAAAAAAAATGTATGTGTGTATGTATGTATGTATGTATGTATCTATCTATCTATATATATATATATAAAACTAAGGAATATACCAGTTTTCAGCTTATTTTGTTTTTGGAATAAAAAAAACTCAGAAGTTTCTTTAAAAAAAGAAACTGGCTTTATTCTATGTCAGAGTATTGAGATATAAAGTATATACCAGATATTGCAGGGAAATGTTTCACCTCATCACTCAATGCCCAGTAAAAATCAATACTCAATGCATATTTCATCTAGGAAGCTAGTACGTGCTTAGATTTTAGGGGATTTTTTTCCCTTCAATTTTGATGTATTAAAAAAATACACTGGAACTCATTTGGAAGCTGCCTGGTGACACTGCCCCCTGCTGGCCACCAAGAAGAAAGGGTCGTCTGAGCCTAGCTGAGGACTGCGGATGGTGCCTGCTTGGTGACCATGCAACCCATCATCCCTGTGAGTGTTATGACCAGATGTCAACAATATGGGCCAATTGTTTCTGTGAGGACATCCCCGAGGCTCTAGAAATCATGCAAAACAAAACAACTGACTCCAATGTGGATCTCTCTCACTGACATTTTGCCATTTGCAAGATGTCATAAAAAATTTATGTAGACGTGCAGAAAGGTAGGATCTACTCCACCTTTAAGACCTGTGAAGTATTGCTACTAAATTTTCTTTTTCAACAAGCAAGGGAAGCATTTATAAAATGGCAAACACTTCACTAGAAAGGAGTGGCTCATCAAATGAGGAGTGGGAAGGGGTACAAAGAAATAAGGTGAATAAGGTGGGCCAGGGTTGGGATAGGATGGAGCTGGCCCTCCGTAACTGTGGGTTCTGCATCTGCAGATCCAACTAACCCTGGGTCAACATATTAAAAAAAATTGCAGCCAGGGGTGGTGGCACACGCCTGTAATTCCAGTACTTGGGAGACAGGAGGATGACCAATTCAACGCCACTCTCAGCAACTTAGTTAGACCTTGTTTCAAAATAAAAAATAAAAAGGTCTGGGGGTATAACTCGAAGGTGGAATGCCCCGGATTCAATCCTTAGACCCCTCCCCCAATTGCATCTGTGCTGACAATGTACAGAGTTTTATTCTTGTAATTATTCCCAAATACAGCATGACAACTGTTTATACAGCATTTACATTGTGATAAGTATTATAGGTAACCTAGAGATGATTTAAAGTGTGCAGGAGGATGTATGCAGGTTACAGGAAAATGTTATGCCGTTCTATATAGGAGACTTAAGCATCCATGGATTTTGGTAACCTGGAGGGTCCTGGAAATAATCCTTCATGGATACCAAGGGATGACTATCCTGACCCCACACATGATTCTGTGTCCTCAAGTATGTTCTAGTTCCCCCAAATCCCCCTCCTTCCGCAGCGCTCAGGCTCTGGGCAGCTCTGTAGGGGGGACATGTTCTCCAAGGCCAGTGCCGACAGAAGCTCCACAATTCTATCTCCTCCCCTGAATCTGCTGAAGTTTTCTAGCTTATCCTTGATATAATTTCAATCCCATGTGCATTTTTGATCAAGGGGATTGCCTCAGTGCTGTATATAGAAGGGCAAAGTATTGGAAGTAGAATCAGTCCATCAGTGAATCAACAAATCAACTTTGAATTCATACAATAAAATGCCGGGTGCAAGAAGGGGTGGCTAAAATAGGATTTTGCAGGGGCTATATATGAAATTTAATTACTGATCTGTGTATCTTTGACACTGACATTTCACCCAAGCATCAGCTCTGTATCTCTAATGCTTGTCATCCCCCCCTTCCTGTTTTTGTCTTACTAGGTGTTATGTTTTGGATCTGAAATGTTCCCTAAAGGCTCATGTGCTGAAGACTTTGTCCCCTGCTGGTGGCATCATTGGGGGGTGGTGGAAACCTTAGGAGATTGGACCTAGTTGGAGGAAGTAGGCCACTGGGGTCATGCCCTGGAAAGGTGTAACTTGTCCCTTCCCCTTCCTCTCTCTCCCTCTTTCTCTCTCTGCTTCCTGTCTGCCAGGAGCTGAGCTTTCTTCCACCACACCCTTCTGCCATGATGTTTCCATCCTGCCACAGGCCTGAAACTGTGAATCAAAATGAATTTCTCTTCCTCTTAAGTTTTTTTCCTCAGGTATTTTGTCACAGTGATGGAAAGCTAACACATTATGTCTTATTAATTATCTTACTACAGCCGGGCGTGGTGGTACACACTTGTAATCCTAGTACTTGGGAGGCGGAGACCAGAGGATCCGGGTTCGCGGCCAGCCTCAGCTACTTAGTGAGGCCCTCCGCAACTTCGTGAGACCCGGTTTCAAAATAAAGGATAAAAAAATAGGGCCGGGGGTGTAGCACGGAGGTAGAACACCCCTGGGTTCAATCCCCGGTACCGCAAAAAAAAAAAAAACTTACTACAATAATAGTGTGAGTCTTCCAAAATACTTTTGGAGCTGGCTGGACAAGTAAATCTCAAATCAGTGAAAGGTATACATTTCTACTTGTTGTTCTGTTACATCAAACTCAACAAGTCACAAATTGAACATATGTAGTCACCCTCAACTCTAATTATGCCTTCTGTTCTTGTTTTTATTGATAGATCCATCATTCTTCTGTTCACCCAGACACAACACTTGGGGACCCAGAATTCATTGATTCATCTATTTTGTTTTCTAAATCAGCAAATGTCTATTGAACACTCACTATGTTCCATGCTCTGTTCTAGATGCTGGGAATATAGCAGTGAACAAAACTTACAGAAATCCCTGCCTTTTTAGCTTATAGGCTAGTAGGATAACAAACCGATAAGCATGATAAATTTTATACTTAGTCACATGTCTTCATAGGCCCTTCTCCCCTCCTGGGTCTCTGTGTCTTCTCCTTTTCTGTCTCTTATAAGGATGCTTGTCATTAGGCTTAGGGCCTGCCAATGTGTTAGTTGGTTTTCCGTCACTATAACAAACACCTGAGATAATTTATAAAGAGAAAAGGTTTATTTTGGCTCACAGTTTTAGATGCTTCAGTCCATGATCAGTTGGCCCTGTTGTTTTTTGGGCCTGTGGTGTGGCAGCATGTCACAGAGGGAGTGTGTGGAGGAACAAAACCCCCTCACCTCATGGCCAGGAAGCAAGAGAGAGTGAAAAGAAGAGAACGCGGTCCCTCAACCTGCTTCCAGGGCACTCCTCCAATGGCCTCAAGACTGCGTTAGTCTCTGCCTCTTAGAGTGTCCAACACCTCCCAATAGCACAAAGCTGGGGCTGCATCTTTAACACATGCGCCTTGGGGGTCCAAGTGTTAAAGGTCCAAACTATAGCAGCCAAGCTGATCTCATCTCAAGACCCACAACTTATTTAAATCTACAAAGATTCTCTTCCCAAATAAGGGCACAATCACATATTCCTGGGGCCAGGATGCGAATAAATCCTTTTTCAGGGGTCACCATTCAACCCACTATAGGGGAGAGCAAGTAGGGTCAATCTTTTTCAATTTCAAATAAGGTATTAAAGAAAAAACCTTTCTGAAAAGGTGACATTTGAATAAAGACCTGGGAGAGGCAGAGGAGGGAACTTGCAGACTTGTGTGGCTGAGCACCCCAGGAAGCAGGAAGGGCCAGTGTGAAGGCCTTGCCTGTTTTGTTCAGGAAGGAAGAGGCCAGCGTGGGGGCCGCACAGTCAGCCAGGTAATGATGTAGGTTTCTATGTGAGCGTGCTGGGGAGCTGCTGGAGGGCTACAAATGGAGAAGTGACCCAACCCAACTTCTGCTCAACAGCAGGATGCTGGCTGCACGTGGAGAGCAGACAGCCTGATGGGGAAAGGTGGAGACAAGGGGATCTGCCCAGACACATAGCGGCATGGGTGCGCGGGCTGGCTTGGACCACAGCAGTGGTGAGAAGCGGACGGGTTCTGGTTGTGTAATGATCTGGCTGGCAGGATTTGCTTCTGGATCAGAGGTGGGAGTGGGAGGAAAAGAGGAGTTGAGGATGACTCCACATTTGGCTTGAGTAACCGGAGAAAATAAAATTGTCATTTACTGAGATGTGGTCGACTGAGGGTAGCATTTGGCCGTGGATGACTTGGTAGTGTGCGGCCCACTGGTCATCCAGATTGATGGGGCAAGTGGGCAGTGGGGTGTACAAGTCTGGAGGACACGATAGGTCTAGGCTAGACATGCAAATATGGGACTTATCAGCATAGAGAAGATGCTTAAAGCTACATGACTGGATGACATTACCAGGGGAGAGGAAGAAAAAGAAGTGGTCCAGGAACTGGGCTTTGGGACATGCCACTGCTTAGAGGTCCAGGAAATGAGGAACTGGAGGGGTCGGAGGAGTAGAGGCAGGTGGCAAATCAGAGAGCAAGGTTCGCAAAAGGCAGGGGAGAAAGTTGCTGAGTGTCTAATGTCCTTTCCACTTCCTCCATCCAGATGTGCTCCGGACACCACCTCCAATGCAGTTATTTCTTCCTTTGGACTATTTATTACTCTCCTGTTCTTCCTATTCTAACTCACCCCCTCAAGCCATTAGCTCACGTCGGGGTTTTAGTACTAGAATTAGTTTGGACACTAAGGTGGGATGTCACCTGCACACCCATTCATCCACCAAGAGGGGGTGCTGCCCTCCTCCTGCTCATACCTGGGCTGCATCTTGGGGGAGGGTCCCTGTGACCAGCTGAGGGAAGAGGAAAGGCCAAGCTTAGCTCGTGGATGGCTCAGTTTGGGAAGAGCTGACCGGGACTGCGGTTGTGCTCCAGTCTCCCCCAGCCTGGCTTTAAAAGACAGGTGTGGGGAGCCCCCAGGGGCTGAGCTGGGTGGTGCATCTAGTCATCCACGAGGCATGTGAGGAGGATGGCACGGGGATCCACAGCAGGGACAGATGGCTATAAGGAGAAAGCGGGGATCGTCACGGACAAGCAGGTCTGGGGTGGCACAGGGGGACAGGTGCTGGGCATGAAGATCCTGGTTATGACAGCACTCCTCAGAAGGCATCCATCATACACGGGCCATGAAACACAAGCAGAGACACTGGCTCACTCACAGGAGCCGGCCAGCCTCGTCACCGGCCACCCCAGAGCTGGCCACTGCTCCTGCGGATGGAGCAACCGTGTGCAGGGTTGGAGGTGATGCGCAGCTCCCATTGGCCAAGGCTACTGCCACCAGTGTCCACCCAAGGCCAGCGCTGAGCCCAGCATGGCTCCACCCCTTTCTCCACACAGCTGTCTGGAGCAGGTGGGTGGCACTGCACCTGTGTCACGGTTTAAACCCCTTGCCTGATGCTGTGCCTTTAGTCCTTCACAGGTGCCCTTCCGGATGGCACTCCCCGATTAACCTCTTGAGTGCAAATATCTGCCTCCAGCCCTTCCTAGGAAATCCGACTTAAGATGGAAGAGAGAGATGTGACAGGAAAAGGAAAAAAGGCAAGAACAAAGATGAATGTCTGGTATGACGTCACTGGTCAATATACAAAATGCCTACCACTATTGTCTGTCTCTCTCTCTCTCTTTTTTTTTTTTTTTGCGGTACCGGGGATTGAACCCAGGGGCGTTCTACCTCCGCGCTACACCCCCGGCCCTATTTTTTATACTTTATTTTGAAACCGGATCTCACGAAGTTGCAGAGGGCCTCACTAGGTAGAGAGAGAGAGAGAGAGAGAGAGACAGGGAGAGAGAGAGAGAGAGAGAGAGAGAGAGAGAGAAAGAGAGAGAGAGAGAGAAAGAGACAGAGAGAAAGAGACAGAGAGAGAGAGGCTGGCTGCGAACCCGGGCCCTCCGGTCTCTGCCTCCCAAAGTACTGGGATTACAAGCGTGTGCCACCACGCCCGGCTGTCTGTCTCTCTTTTATTTCCCCGTGGTACTGGGGATTGAACCCAGGGGCATTTTATCCCCGAGCTGCGCTCACAGCCCTCTTTAAAAATACTAATTTTGAAATAGGGTCTTGCTTGCTAAGTTGCCAAGGCTGGTCTCAAACCTGTGATCCTCCTGTCTCAGCCTCCCACACCCAGCTGGCTCTCTTCATCTCTCTCTGGCTCTGTGTCTATCACATACCTGTGCCTGTGTTTTAATTTTATCACACATTTTTCGGAACATCCAGTAGGTGGAGAACTTGCATCAAGTTTTCCACTGAAGTTCATCTAGCCGGTCAAGGAGCTGGGTTTATTTATTTATTTAACCATTACTGAAATGAAATGATGGATTCTAACCGACAATGAGATGCATTTATAGCTCTTCTTAGTGGCCTCAGCTTTTCACACATTATAGACCTAGAAAACATTACGTAGAATTACACTTCTCTTATGATCGACGGTTACTATGGAATGCTTTAAGGAGAAAGAGATGAACTATGTGAAGCTTAGGCTAAAATTTGCGTATCATCTTCTCTGCCGAACACTGCCCCTTGATTAGCTTATTATGATTTATTCTAAGCTCTTTTAAATTTGCAAGATGATGTTTTTATTTTAATTTCCGGAAGTGAGTATTGATTGTAAGATAACTGCAGATTAAGGAAACGATTTCACTCATTAAAAAGCCTTATCAGTCGACGTGTTTTTTTACATTTCAATTTTCAAACACTAGGCAAAGGATTTCTTTCCATATGCATTGTTATTCTTGCTGATTATTAAGAAGGTTTTATTGAGGTCACAGAATGTAGGTTAATGGAATTTAGTATACCTGGTTGCAGCTCCCAGCAGTAGGAATTCAGCAGTGGCCCCAATTCTGAGCCAGCATGTCCCACTGCAGGAACACTGCACTAAGAATTCTTGTGGCTCCAGGACAGCTGCTTTGCGACACAGGTGGGAGAGCTATGGACAATATCTAGATGTGGCCAGCCTATGCACTGTCCCAGTACAACCTCCCTAAGATGGTCAAGGCCTGGTCTCTAGCTCTTTAGGGCAGAGGTTAGCAAACTATAGCCCTGGGGCTGAATCAGCCTATTGCCTGTGCTAAGGCCCTCAAGCTAACAATTGGTTTAATCCCCCTGTTCTATTCTTCTCATTAGTAGAAATCTATTTCCCCACCCTTCCCAACTAATACTCAATTACCACCATATTTTTAAATTTTTATTTTTTTGTGGTACTGGGGATTGAACCCAGGGACATTTTACCTCTGAGCTACACCCACAGCCCTATTTTACTTTGTATTTAAAACAGTCTCCCTAAGTTGCTGAGGGCCTTGCTTAGTTGTTGAGGCTGGCCTTGAACCTGAAATCCTCCTGTCTCAGGCACCCAAGTACTGAGATTACGGGCGGGCGTGTGCCACTGCGCCTGGCTTCTATTCAAGCCTTTTCAGACCACCATCGGCTCAAGGAGGGGTGGCCACACCAAACACACCCTTTGTTTCTGCAAAGATGGTTGGAAGGACCCCTCCCCCCAGTGGAAAGAACTAGGGTAGAAAGGCAAACAGGACCTTCCACTGGAATTGAAGCCAGCCACCTGGGAAGTGCTGACTCAAATGACTGTTTTTTTTTTTTTTGCCCAACAGGATACTTGCTCTATTTTCTAAAAAGAAGGAGGATTCACACACTTTCTCCTTTGATTGAGCTGTTTATGTTGGTGTGGATTGTGGCAAATATGTCCTAGGGCTTAGCTGAGTGGTTTGGAGACAACCTCGCCGACTGTTCCAATTTAAGAAACTCTCACGAGATTGCACGGAGACAAAGACTTTGCAGAGAGACACAGTCCTGTAGTGCTCCAATGCTCTAATCTGAGTTCTGCTCTGTGAAGTCCTTTCTAATCCTCTTGTACCCTGCTGTGGCTCGCAGTCTAGGGAAGGGCAGCAAGAGCAAAAGCTGCAGGATACAGATTTAATTCAATCTAGCAAACATTTACGGAGCACCTCCGGTGTGCCAGACACTGGGCCAGGTTCTGGGGATATGGAGATGAATAGGATATGATTCTGGAACTCAAGGAGGTCACTCTACAGGCAGAGCGGCTCAACCACATGAATAATAAAACAGGAGAGGGGGAGGCAAGGATTCATCCCTGAAGGGATGATCTGCATGTGACTTAAATGACAAGGAGATGGTAACAGGTAGAGAAGGGAAAGTGGGCATCTCGGGCCCAGGAAACAACATTAGCAAATTTAAGAAGCTATCCAAGTCTAGGGTATTTGGGGTAAAAGTTGAAAGGACTTTGTCTTGGGGAGGGACGGGAGAAAAAGCTAGAAATATGAACTGAGGAACAGTTGTTGATTTATCCAACAAACATTTCCTGCTAGAGATAGAATGGCAAAAAGAAACAAATTCTTGCTTAGTGGAGTTCCCCTTCAGGACAGTGGTAGGGTGGGGTGAAGAGAATAAACACAAGAAATTAGGCAAACTATATAGCATGTGTTTTATTTTGCCAGGACTGCTATAACAAACACCCCAAACAAGGTAGTTTGGATAACAGAACTTTATTGTCTCGCAGTTCTGGAGGCTAGAAGTTCAAGGTCAAGGTGTGGGCAGTGTTGGTTTCCTTGGGAAGCAGTGGGAGAGAATCTGTTCTGTGTGCGCCCCTAGCTTCTGGTGGTGGCTGGCAATCTTTGGAGTTGCTTGGCTTGTAGGAGCATCACCCCACCCTTTACCATCATCTTCCTGTGCTGTTAACCCTGTGTGTGTTCCTTTGTCCAAATTTCCCCTTTTTTCCAAGGATACTAGTCATATTGGATTAGAATTAGGACCTACTTCTTTTTTATTTATTTATTTATTTATTTATCTTATTTATTTATTTATTTTTATTAGTGCATTGAAAACATACATCTTGAAGGATTTCAGGGTGGTTGACTTATACATGCACTCATCGGTCAATTAGCCCTCCCCAATTCCCACACCCTGCCTCCCCCTCCCTCCTTCCCGTTTTCAGCATAGTAGTTGACGTTGATATCTTTGTGTAAGTCCATCCTGTGCTCCAGTTTGTTTCCCTCTCCTTCCCTCCCATCTCCCCTAGTTAGTTCACCTTCTTCATTTTCCCTCTTTGTCTGTGGTCCCTCCTGTGCAGGGTCTTGGCTCATCATCCCCTGACCTCAACACTGGAGTACTATGGGGCGGTGCCGGGTGCTCCCCTCCCCACGTCCCCAGTGCCAGGGTGAGGGGTTCTCCCGGGGTGGGGCCAAGGGCTCACCCGCCCTGTGTCCCCAGCTCCAGGGGTCTCCGGGGACGAGGCCATGGGGTCACCCGCCCTGTGTAGGACCTACTTCTAATGAGCGAATCTTAAAACTTGAACATCATGCAAAGACCCTCTTTTGAAATAAGTTCACATTCACAGATCCTAGAGATTAGGACTTCAACATCTTTTAGAGGGACAACTTAACCCACAGCTGTATGTTAGAGTGGAATGAATGGTGCTTAGGAGAAAAGTAAAGCAGCATAATTGTGTTGAGAAGGGTATCTGTGTGGGAGGCAGGAAAAGAGGTTTGCAGTTTTCAATAAGGTGGTCCAAGGTATGATCCACTGTAGAAGAGACATTTGAATAAGACCCGGGAGGAGGTGGGCAGTGAGAGTCGGATATCTGGGGGAAGAGTGTTCTGGGTGGAGGGACAGGCCAGTGCAAAGGTTGTGGGTTAGAGTGCGCCGGTGGGTGTAGGGACAAAGGAGGCCAGCAAGGGAGGAGCACAGCAAGAAGGCAGTAGCAGGAGTGTCCCTCAGTGACCATGGGCTGCTGGGGCAAGAGGGTCTTACTGCTGTTGGGAGGGCTTTGGCTACAGAGCCTTTGGATAGTTTGGAGCAGAAGAATGTGATGATGCAACTTAGGTTTTAAAAGTTGCTTTTGGGGTTGTTGGATTGAGAATGGTCTGAGGGTGGGGACCAAGGTGGATGTGGGAAACCAGTTAGGAGATGACTGTGAATCCAGGTGAGAGGTGCTTGGACTGGGGTGGTGAGAAACTTGGATGTATTGAGTTTGAGCTACACTTGACACATGTATGCGAGGAAGACTTGGAGGCTGAGTCCAGGCTCTGGAGTCAGATATACCTGAGCTCACACTAACCTCGGCCATTCCATCATTTCCACAGAGATAAACTTCTCTTTGATAAGGTTGTGGACTTCTGTATGCAATAGGACAAGCCAAAAATCTTTCAGGTGGACATTTCCATACACCTCAATGGCTCCATTTCTTTTACACCCTTAGTCTGATGACACAGACTTTCAATGATAAGGAATCACATACTCTCAACTCTTATGTCTTGGTTAAAAACAGAAAAGGTACTTAGGTCAATAACTCAGTGTGGGCTGACATTCTAGTTTTGCATATTTTGGATCTAGTAGATACCAGGACAAGTCAGAGAGCAACCTTCTCTAGAAAGTGGTAGACTTCCCAATGGATGGGCCATGGGGCAAGCTCCACGAGGTAGCAAGATAAAGACAAACCAGATTTGCTGTGGGGTCCACATAACCCCATCGCAAGCCACTTCTCCAATATAATTGAGTGCCAGCTACTCACTCCTTTTATATCCCTCCCCTTCCTTCTGTCACTGTCTGTGTTCAGGCATGAACCTCCTTTCCTCTGGGACATTAGACTGTTCCTTCAATGATCTTCCTACTTCTAATTCCTCTTGACTTCCTTCTAAACCATTCTTAGTTTTTTTTCCCCAGAATGTTCCATTAAAATGTGAAACTTATGATAGACATCACCCTCAGTCCCTCTTGCAATCCTTCTACCACTCCATCTGGTGTTACAGCAGTCGATGTTCTGCATCCTGGCCACAGAGCTGTTTATCCCCCACCCCCTGCCCAGCCCTGCCATCCCAGCCCCCCTTCCATTCTTGACCTCCAATCCCACACCTCATCGTCACTGCACTGGTGCCTTCCCGTAACCTGCCTCTTGCTATGCCCGGAAAAGAACTTTGATTGAGGACAGCTGTCATGTTTTAATATCCCACATTTCTATTTATGTTATTTTGCTCTTGTGGAATGGTGGAAAGAGAATGTGTTTCTGAGCCAGCAAGATGTGGATTAGAACCATGGCTTTGACAATGGCCAGCCGTGTGACTTCAATCAGCAACTTCACCTCTCTTAGACTTTATTTACTCATCTATAGGATGGAGATAAGAACATTTTTCTTGCAAGAGTGTCCTAAAGGTAGAGTCCATGTTGTTAAAATGACTGCTCAGCATCGAATTTATAAGAGGCACTCAGTGAGTGGTAACTATTATTATTAAATATCAATTTGGAACTCAGGGGAGAAATGGTCTGGAATTAGATTTTGAGGAGTCATGAATGTGGAAAATTTATAGTTTCCTGATGGTATAGAGAAAGAGACAATGGTTGAGGACAGAACCCGTGCAACTAATTGACATCAGGTTTTAAATCTAACACATACTCGCACTTCGCCAAGATAAATTCAACTAATTTAGATTTTATGATACTGCAGTCAAAATTGGGTTGCAACATACTTTTGTGCTATTTATGAGAAAATTAATAGGGAGAACATGATTCAGAGCTCCTAATGTGGGGATATTTAACCTACTTAAGCAAGGAAGCTTTAAAGTTATGTTAGAACCAATTTAGCAGGATCAGTTTATGTAGAGACCACATGCTACTTGACATGATTTAGAGATGTGAAATTAGAATTATGAAGTGAGACAAGGTATGGGGATCATTAGCATATCCCCTTCATTCTAAAGATGAGAAAATAGAGGAATAAAAAAGGTCAACTGATTCGTACAAGCCTACACAGAATAAGCAAGAAAGCTGAGATGAGAATGCAGGCCCCACCTGGCTCCCACACAAAGTTCTTTTGGACATGCTGAACATCAACTTTGGCACCAGCAACTCATCATTGTATTTTTCCCTCTAGACCACCCCTGGATAACCATTAGTGTTTTTTCAAATTCTTGATAGCGATTAAGGGAGTGTTAGTTACAAATTACTGTCTAATTCAGACTTACTATTAATTCATGCTGGTGTTCTCAGTGTGTTTCTGGAATGGCCTACAAGGATTTGGCCCGTGTTCTTGGGCAGAGTTATAAAAGAGAGACCCGCACAATGAAAGAATCCATTGACAGCATCAACCTAGACAAATGTTCTTTATTTAAAAAAATTGGCCTCTAAACACTGAATTGAACTCACTGGTTCTTAATTAGGACCATTGCAAATTTAAGATTTGTTGTCTAGGGTAGAATTTTTGAATCCTGAAGCCTGGTTTGCTTAGGAACTTGGTCTCAGCTAAGATCAGAAGGGTGTATGGACAGCACAATTCCTTCCCCTGAGATCTGATAGCTCACAAAGGGTCACACTTTTTCAGGCCTTCATTGACTGAAATATGAGCATATACATAACTATCTCACTGGATGTATCCTCAGAAAAATAGCTGATCAAGGCAAATGGTCTTAAAGAGTGCTTTATGCAGATTTTTGTTGGCTGTAAAAACTTTTTTTTTTGGTCAAGGGTATATAGTCCCCTTGTCCCCCAATTTCTATTATTTGACTTGGGGCAAATCTAAAAAGAAGAAAATCCAGTGAGATTTGTTTTCTTTCTTTCTTTTCTTTTCTTTTCTTTCTTTCTTCTTTTTTTCTTTCCTTTTTTCCTTTCTTTTTCTTTTTGTGGTACTGGGGATGGAATCCAGGGGCCTTCCACCTCTGGGCTACACCCCAGACCTATTTTTTTTTATGTTTTATTTGGAAACAGGGTCTCGCTAAGTTGCTGAGAGCCTCACTAAGTTGCTGAGGCTGGCTTCGAACGTGTGATCCTCTTGTCTCAGCCTCCCAAGTACTGGGATTACAAGTGTGCACCACTAACGCCCAGCTTCCAGTGTGATTTATTTTCAAAATGTATGTGTGTTTAAACATTTGACATAAAAATCTTCACCCTTAGTACTGTTGCTCCAGGCTGCCAAGACAAAGTAAATCAATGTATTAATTACTTGAAGAAAATAACGGTAGAGAACCAGCTGCAACTAATGGAAAGAAAACAAATGAAAACCATAGTATTATTCCACTGTGGAAAATTACAGATGAGGCTGGAATTGCATACATTAAGAAATCGGAAAAAACAGACACTTCTCAACTCTGCAAGCCACACAACTATAATTAAGCGCCACGGACCTCCTCCTACCTGAGGACGGAGCAGACAAGTTATAACTCACCTCTTAACACCCAAGAGGCACATACTTTGTCTCTCCTTCTTGCCTTTCTCCTTTGCCTTCTTGGATTTAACAATTAGGATTGGAAGAAGAACATAGTTAAGATTTAAATGTATGTTTTTGGTCAGAGGAATAAAGGTGTATAAAGGGTGCTGGTGTGAAGGCTTCTGCACTCAGAGCTTTTACAAACTGACTCAAAGGTCAGCATGTGCTTGTTGGGCAGTCTTGAGACGTTCCAGCTGCCCTCTGCCCAGCCTGTGTGTTGCTGTTTCAACGCTGACCTTTTCTTGTCTGGTTAACTAGCACTCATGCTGCAGAGCACAGTTCAGAGGACACTTCCTAGTGACCCTCAGCATGGATCGAGCCCCCTGGCGGGTGTTGTCGTTGCCTGTTGTACTTTTCCTTCGCAGCCCTTCTCGGACCTGGCGATCGTGACTTTGTGTGAAGCGTGATGATCTGATCCATGTTTGCCTCTCCCTCTAGATTGGAAGACACATAAAGGCCGCGCCCAGGGTTGCTTTGCTCACATGGCACGTCCAGAGCCTGGCACAGGGTGGACCCGGAAAAGGTAACAAATAAAATAAATTGAAATAAAATGAAATAACAAGCCTACTTAACGAACTACAATGCCTGTTATTTATGGAATGTCCCTATGTCAGGTATTGTAATAAATTCTCTACATATTTTAATTTACCCTTAGCACTGCTCTGTAAGTTTTAATCCCAAACGTGACATCATATTCATTTGTCCATTTGATGTGAGGGCAAGAGCTCTTCTTTGATTATAAGTCCACCGATTAGAATTCTCGGTATATTTTTTGCATTAACTATACCTATAATGCCTTACTTATAATTGCCGAAATGTCTAGGACATAAGGATACCCCAAAAGCAGTGTGAGTGCAGAATGCTTTTAGATTTTTACAACTTCTCCCATAACAATTTTCCAGTTACATCACCAACAACTAATTTGACCATATTTTAAATTGACTTGTCTTTGACAGTTTGCCTTCATATTTTCCCGAGATATGAAATGTTTGTTCTGTAATTAAAATAAGTAAAATTTGCATATTTAAAAACAAACCCAGTTGCATTCTGGTAGGTGTGCTACCTTGTATCTTCTTGAGCAGGCTGTGTGCGGTGGGCTTTTGGTACAGGTGACCCTCAGTTCTTCTGTTTAAGAGAGAATGAAGAGTCCTGATTAACCCGGCAGTTGTTAAATGGAGGTTGGTTAAGGAAGTTTCTATTGTATTATTATATCCATTTTGCAAAAGAGGAAATCGAGTCTCCAAGAGGTAAAGCAATTTTCCCAAGGTCACAAAGTTAGTGAATGGTGGAGAAGTTTGGATGAAAATTCAGGTCTGTGTGATTCCCAAGCCAATGCTCTTCCTACGGAATATATGATTCTCTTTCTCTGCTGGCTGGTAAATCCTTCTGGGGGAAACCATGTCTAATTTCTCACATAGCTGTAGGCAAATATAATAGCTGCTCAACGGTTAATACATTATTTAGGATTTTCTTGCTGAAACAGGGGCTGTTCTTTGACATCGATTATAGCTGTAAGTCATCACATGGTATGAAGATGGGCATCCTGCCCTTTTATTGGACTGTGATTTCTTATAGGGCAAGTGTGTGTGTGTGTGTGTGTGTGTGTGTGTGTGCGCGCGCGCGCGTGTGTGCATTAATTTATAACAATGCTTAAAGAATATTGAATAATCAATATATGTTTATTTGGTGAACAAATAAGTTAATTAAAATGAGCATGAAATAAATCAGTCTCCCGGGAAGGATTTCTATTGCCCATTCCGTGGTCTTTCTGGTGCTGATTGTTGGTCGTCCATCAGTGTCCCTGTTGATTTTTACTCTTCTACAATTTCATTTAGAAATTTTCCTTCATATTTTTCATTTCTTCAAAGTGATTTTATGTGTTCTAAATTTATTCTTTTTGAGATGGAGAAAATAAAATGAGATTTATTGCATGATGTGCAAGAGAAACAGGATGTGTGTTGGCCTACAAGGAATCATGAAATTCCGATTCCAATTTGGGATGGTAGACTGATCATTCATTTTCTCTCCTTTAAAAATTCCTAGCCAGGCGTGGTGATGCACAGTTGTCATCCTAGTATTTCGGAGGTTGAGACAGGAGGATCATGGATTCATGGCCAGCCTCAGCAACCTAGTGAGGCCCTCTGCAACTTAGGGAGACCATGTTTCAAAATAAAGAATAAAATAGGGCTGGGGGTGTAGCTCAGAGGTAGAATGTCCCTGGGTTCAATCCCCAGTACCAAACACACAAAAAATCCTATTAATGCCAGGGGTGGTGGTGCATGCCTATAATCTCAGTACTGGGAAGCTGAGACAGGAGGATTGCAGGTTCCAAGCCAGACTCAGCAACTTAGGGAGGTCCCTCAGCAACTTAGTGAGACCTTGTTTCAAAATTAAAAATAAAATAGGGCTGGGGGTGCAGCTTGAAGGTAGAATGCCTCTGGGTTCAACCTCCAGTACCAAAAAAGCGATAAAAATTCCTATTAAAATTATTATAAAATTCTCAATAGGGTATTAATCACAAAATCCAAAAGAGCAAGAATTAGTCATTAACAAAAGAGAGATTTTTTTTTGCTGGATATTTTCCAAATAAGTTTTATTTTACTTAGTTTGTAAATAAATGTATTAAAATTGACAAAATATTCTCAAGTACAATTTGGGGAGAATGACAGTGGTCTTGAGCTACATTTCAACTCCGTTCTCCATGCTCCTGTTTTTGTATTTTTTTTTATTGGTGGCAAAGAAGAGATTTTTAAACAAATTTCTGGAAGACGGAAAGTGGATGAAGAGTTATAGAGAAAAGGAAAGTGCATCCTTGAATATGTGGAACTTTGCAGGAGTTTGGGATTCAGTTATGCCAATTTTAATGAATCGCAATAATGATTCTTCAGGCTAAGACCTCCTTGGTTTGTAAGCCTGATTGAAATCTGTGTATGAAGAGTCTGCCTGCACTCCAACTTGCATTGAAAATACCTGATGGTCAGGAATTTACTTCCAAACAAACACATGTTATTACAAACACACTGAAAAATTCAGGAGAACCAGGGCAATAGGAATGAGCATTTCTTCCCCAAAGCAATTCTGGCATTTGGTGGTCCTGTAGGTCAAGGCCAGCTCTCTAACCATCCATCCTTGAACAAAGTGCTCCAGTCAATTCACTGTTTAAGTACTTGAAACTCTCAATGAGTTCTCTCCTTACCGATTCTTAAATATAGGTCTTCAAAGGTAAGCGGACATTTGCTATAGTTTGGATCCAAAATGTCTCCCAAAAGCTCATGTGTTGTAGACTTGGTCCCCAATGCAGCAATATACAGAGGTGGGACTTGCAGGAAGTGATTGGATCATGGGGGTTCTAACCTCATCAGTGCATTAATCTGTTTGATGAATTAATAATTTGAATGGACTGCTGGGAGGAAATAGGAACCATTAGCTGTGGGGGGCATGGTTGGAGGAAGTAGGTTGCTGAGGGTGTCGCCTTGGGGACTTTATCTTGTCCTTGGCCCCTTTCTCTGTCTCCTTCTCTTTTTCAAGGCTGCAATGATATGAGCAGCTTTCTTTCTCCACACCCTTCTGCCCTGAAGTTCTCCCTCATCTCAGGCCCAAAGCAATCAAGACGGCTGACCATGGGCTGAAACCTCTGGAACTGTGTGCCAGAATAAATCTTTCCTCCTCTAAATTGTTCTTTTCATGTATTTGGATCACAGTGATGAAATGCTAACCAATACAGCATCTGAGAAAAACCTGAAACATGAAAGAAAAGATCAAGAAGCACAACACAGGAAAACTGACCCCAAAGGAAACATGTGATCCTATTATTATTAGCAGTAGTAGTATTTGCAGTGCCAGGGATTGAACCCAGAGCCTCACACATACTAGGCAAGTGCTCTACCATTGAGCTGTATCCCCAGCCCTGGAAACATGCAATTCAAGGAACAAAAGAAACTACAAAAAAATTCTAGTTAGTTTCTTCAGAGAGATTCAATACTTTTCTTCCTTTATAAACAAGAATATAGTGCTATGAAAAAGGAATCATCAGAAAGAGCAGAAATTAAAAATGCAGTTATTGAAAAAGATCAGTAGAAGGGTTGGAGGAGTAAGGCAAGGTAATCTTTTAGAAAGTATCTCATAAAGATTAAAAGATGAAAAATGTACTCAATAAGACACGTAGAAGGCCAATTCCAGGAAATCAATGTCTTACTATTAGGAATTTCAGAAGACAGAACAGAAAACATAGATGGGAGGAAATAATTCAAGGAATAACATGAGAGGATTTCACAGAGTTGAGTGACACTAGTTGTCTGGGACAATGAATAGAGAACAGATTCTTCTCAACTTTCTTCTGTAAAATGTTAACAGATCAGACTATCGTTTGAACTTTTCCTCAGCAACTGTGGATTGCTAGTAAATAATGGAATGTGCTTTCAAAGTTATGAGAGGATTTTGAATGTTCCCAACACAAAGAAGTGATAAATGTCTGAAGTGATAGATGATGCCAATTACCCTAGAAGAATTATTACACATTACATATATGTGCATTGAATTGCCACATCATACCCCATAAATGTGTACAATTACCAAGTGTCAACTAAAAATAAAAAAGAAACAATTTAAATTAATTTGAATAATATTTTAAATTTCATTTACATTTCCAAAATATCATCATTTCTTTTTTTGTATTTTATTTAAATTATTTTATTTAAATATATTAATTTATTGGTGCATTGTAGTTATACATTTTGATAAGTGTCAGGGTATCAGAAGCATGCATGCACACATTGCTCATTTAGCCCTTCCTCAAATTCCACCCTATTCCCTCTCCCTTCCCTCCTTTTCATGCTCAGCATAGTGATTGACTCTGATAAATTTGTGTATATACATCATGTGCATTAGTGGGTTTCCCTCTTCCCCCCTCCCATCTCCCTCAGTTAGGTCCCCTTCTTGCTCATCTAAAATTTTCTCCTTTGTCTGGAGTCCCTTCTAAGTCCCATTCTTCCTAGCTTCCACAAATTAGGGAGAACATCTGACTTTTCACTCTTTGTGACTGACTAATCTCACTTAGCATAATGTTCTCTAGTTCCCTCCATTTCCCTGTAAATGATGTAATTTTGTTCTTTATGGCTGCGTAAAATTCCATTGTGTACGTATCGCATAGTTTTGTAATCCATTCATCAGTTGATGGGCATCCTGGCTGGTTCCAAAGTTTGGCAATTGTGAATTGTGCAGCTATAAACATAGATACACATGCATTAGTCTGGTAGTTTGGTTTTAGTTCTTTTGAGTAGATGCCTAGAAGTGGTATTGCTGGGTCATATGGTAGGTTCATTCCCATTCTTCTGGGGATCCTCCACACTGTTTTCCAAAGTGGTTGCACTAATTTGCAATCCCACCAACAGTGTATTAGAGTTCATACTTCTCCACATCCTCGTCAGCATTTGTTGTTGTTTGTGTTTTTAATGATTGCCATTCTAATTGGGGTTAGGTGAAATCTCAGGGTAGTTTTGAATTGCATCTCTCTGATTGCTAATGATGTTAAACATTTTTCCAAATGTTAGCCATTTGTGTTTCTTCTGTGAAGTGTCTATTTAGTTCACTTGCCCAATTTTTGATTGGGTTATTTGTTTTTTTAGTGGTGATTTTTTTAAGTTCTCTGTATATTGTAGATATTAGTACTCTATCAGAGGGGTAGCTGGCAAAAATCTTCTCCCATTCTGCTGTCTCTCTGTTGAGGTTCTTGATTGTTTCCTTTGCTGCACAAAAGCTTTTTAGTTTAATGCAATCCCACGTATTGATCCTCATTTCAATTTCCTGTGCCTTTGGGGTCTTGTTGAGGAAGTCTTTACCTATGCCTATGTGTTGAGGTGTTGGACCTATGCCCTCTTCAAGTAGCTGCAAGATCTCTGGTCTGATTTCTAGGTCTTTGATCCATCCTGAATTGACTCTTGTACTAGGTGAGAAAGAGGGGATTTATTTCTATTTTTCTGCATATGGTTAGCCAGTTTTGCCAGCACCATTTGTTGAAGAGGCTATCTTTTTTCCAGTGGATGTTTTTAGCCCCTTTGTCAAAAATCAATTGACTGTAGGTGTGTGGATTTGTTTCGAAGTCTTCTATTCTGCTCCGTTGGTCTATGTGTCTGCTTTTGTGCCAATACCATGCTGTTTTTTTTATCACTATGGCTTTGTAGTATAGTTTGAAGTCAGGTATTGTGATGCATCCTGCATGGTTCTTGTTGCTGAGAACTAATTTGGCTATTCTGGGTTTTTTGTTGTTCCAAATGAATTTAAGGACAGAATTTCTTTTATGAAAGTGGCTGCACCTATGTTTAGGGCATAAATGTTGACTATTGTTATATCCTCTTGCTGGATTGTTCCTTTTACCAGTAAGAAATGACCTTCTTTGTCTCTTTTGATAAGTTTAGGTTTGAAGTCTAATTTGTCTGATATCATAATTGCTACTCCTGCTTGTTTTTGAGTTCCATTAGCGTGGATTACCTTGCTCCACCCCTTCACCTTTAGTTTGTGTGTATCTTTACTTGTAAGGTGTGTTTCTTGCAGGCAGCATATAGATGGATTGTGATTTTTAATCCATTTTGCCACCTTATGTCTTTTGATTGGGGAGTTGAGGCCATTTATATTCAGCGGGATTATTGAGAGATGGGTTTTAATTCCTAACATTTTGAGTTTTAATTTCTGTTTGAGGTAGTGTTTGTTCTTTGCCTAGTTGTTTGTTTGATGGAAATCACTGTTTCTCTGGTTCTGGTGTTTCCTTATTATTTCTTCCTTGTAATTAATCTCTTTGAGTATTTTCTCTAGTGCTGGTCAGGCCTCCGGGCACTGGGGACTCTGTTGAGCGTGGATGGAACTGCTGCTCACTTTTGTCGCTGATGCTCTGCAGTGCTGGTTCTAGAAAGGTCCCTGGCTTCTTTGTTGGTGGCCTGCAGAAGCCTCAATGCCGGTAGCCCCTGGCACGATCTGACCAAGATGGCGCCGCCGCTTCCGCCAATGCAGCAGTTCAGGTGTGTGTGGCGTGTGGAGGAGTCGCTGCTGCCTTCACTCTGCTATTCTGCAGCTGCTGGACTCACAGCAGGTCGCTGGCATCTCCGTTGGTCTTGTGTGGAAGCCACAATGCTGGTAGCCGTCAGCAAGGTCCTGCCAAGATGGTGCCGCCGCAGCCGCTGTGGCCGCCGTTTGGTGTGTTGAGTGTGGCGGAGCCGCTGCTCACTTTCGTCTCTGCTGATCTGCAGTTGAACTCACAGCAGGTCTCTGGTTTCTCTGCTGTTGGCGTGTGGAAGCCGCGATGCTGGGAGCGGCCGGCGCGGTCCGGCCAAGATGGCGCCGCCGCTTTTCCTTAGGTAAGGCGCTTGGAGCTTTTTACTTTCCTCTGCTTTGTCTTCTGGCTTTGATTCCATCATGTTTCAAATTTTTCATTGTTTAGTTCAAGTTTTTGTTGCTTTTCTTCTGTCAAGAAGTTGTTTTCATGGCAATTGAGACCCAAGTCTCAGAGAGATCGTAATGTGGTATCTCCCTTATTCGCCATCTTGGACTGCCCTCATCATTTCAATAAGTAGTCAACATAAGGAAATTATTAAGGAGATGATTTCTGTTCCTTTTTTCAAGTCTTTAAAAGCTGGTACATATTTTATATTTATATCCTATCTCACTTTACTCAATGGTCATGTTTCAAGTGCACATTGGGTAGCTGAGTCTCTGCCTTCAACTATGAATGGTGAATCCCAGGAGAGCTGCCTTAGGAAGGTGGTTGTGAACATGATTGTGAACCTACAAACTCTGAGAGGCTTACATAGTTAAGTACAGTTAAATATAGTTGACCCTCCATATCTGTGGGTTCTACATCCTTAGATTCAACCAACCTCATAAAAAAATATTTGGCAAAATATTGCATCTGTACTGAACATGTAGTAGATAATTTTTTCTTGTGATTATTCTGTAAACAATATAGTATAACATGATTTACACAGCATCTAAATTGCATTAGGTACTATAAATGAGCTGGAGATGATTTAAAGTCTATGGGATGTTCACAGGTTCTATGCAAACACGATACCATTTTATATAAGGGACCTGAGCATCCCCGGATTTTGGAATCCAGGGGGAGTCTTGGAATCAACCCCTTGTGGATACTAGGGGCAGCTCTATGTGAATCTGGGGTCCACATGTTTGGTTGTTCTGGGGAATTCAACTGGGGATTGTTGAGCAGGTAGAGGGTGTTTATGCCACGGGGCTGGCTGAGATGGCCTGAGTGGTCCTGAAGAGGGAGCAGAGAAGTGGGCCATGTTCTGAGTCCTCTGCTCACCAACATCTAGAGGCTGGGAGAAGGAAGAGATGAAGATCAAGAAGATCAAGAAGCCATTGAAGTAGGAGGAAAACCGTGAGAGGGTGGTAGCCTAGAAACCAATGGGGAAAAGTCCCTATTACGGGGTGTCCAGAGGTGAAGATAAAGATTGAGAACTGACCATGTGATGCAGAACAGAGCTCACTGGTGGCACGGACGGGGATATTTTCACCAGAGTGGAAGGGACAGAAGGCCAGATGGAGTGGGAAGTGGGAACATGAAGGAGGAACGCAGAATTGTCGGAGGAGAAATGCTAGAGGTGGTGAGCTGAAGGGAGAGGAGGGTATCTGAGAGGGACATTTGTGATAGAACTGGTGTACCTAGAGGTTAATTACTGTAGCACATGCTACATTGCTTATGCAGATCTGCAGAATAGAAAGAGCAAGGGCTTTGGGGCCAATTGGAAAGATAGATCTGCTTTAAATCGTGAGACTAGCTCCAATTGGTGGAGTGTTCTTGGATTGTAAGACTCAGCTTTCTTATCTGTAAAATGGGGAAAAAAAGAGGATGGGGTGAGATTAAATTATTTTGACCAGGCACAAGGTCTATAAGGGTGTCCAGCACACCAGAGGTGCTTCCTGTTACTGAGTGTCCAGTGGAACTGTCCACTCAGCTGAGGGTGTGTGCATGGTCCTGTGTGGGTTGTGGGCACCCCAGAAAGCAGCAGCTGGCTTCCCATTGTCAGGACCTTGAGAAAATTCCTGAATCTCTTCTCGAACATATTCACTCACTTGGGGGCTCTCTTGTGGATTATTTGGGACCCCCCTTTCTGGAGAATCAGATAGGAACAAACAATTCACAACCCTGAAAAAGTTCCATGTTCTAGAAGGAGTAGGCTGGGCATGGTGGTGTACACCTGTAATCCCAGTACTTGGGAGGCTGAGACAGGAGGATCACAGGTTCAAGGATAGCCTCAGCAAGTAGTGAGACTCTCATCAACCTAGTGAGACCCTGTTTCAAAATAAAAATAAAATAGGGCTGGGGGTGTGGCAGAGAGGCAGAATGCCTCTGGGTTTAATCCCCAGTGCCACCAAAAAAAAATATATATATATGAAAGAGTAGGAGTCCAGAGTAATAGCACTCCTTATTGTTTATTGGATTTTATTTTATATCTATCTATTTAATTGCAGTACTAGGGATTGAACCCAGGCACCCTATTTTATTTTTTATTTTGAAACAGGGTCTTACTAAGTTGCTGAAGGCCTCGCTAAGTTGCTAAGACTGGTCTTGAACCTGTGATCCTCCTGTCTCAAACTCCCAAGTACTGGGATTATAGGTGTGTGCCACCAGACATGGCTTTTTATTGATTTTTAATATATTTTTACTGAGGTATTGTGATAACACATTATAATGAAGTGTTTACTGGATTTTAAATGCATATGGGCTCATTTTTTTTTAGCAACTTTTTAGTTCTGGGAGCTGGCAACGCCCAACTCTCTTGTTCTCTGTTATTCTCTGAGCATGAGGCTTCTTAAATTCCCTACTTCCTACCTCCTGAGCTGCCCTTATTTATCTCAATCACTGAATCTTGCATGATATTAGTTGGTAACAGAGTTGTGCAAAGGACTGAGGCATGAATTTCTATCTTTCTCTTAGAAAACTCTGGACTCAGCATCTTGCTCTCAATATCCTATTTTATTTACAGAAATCATGTTAAGTCTATTTTTGTATGTCATTTCTAGGACATCCCTATTTAACCGCATATGTTCTTTGAACTTTGCTCATTGGAGACAAGATTACGTTGAGTAGAAGAAGCTGGCTATGCTGGCTTGTCACTGAACACAATCAGTCTGTTTCCAAACTAGACCCTAAGGTGTCAAGGGCAGGGACTTAGCATTAGGTCTCAAGGCCCACCTGTAAGGTTATGTTTTCAACTCTGATATGGATTTCAGGACCCAAAAGAACTATAAGATCTATCTATATAAAAGTGAACTTGCTATTTCTTTTGAGTAACCTTGTACTTCAAAATGGGAAATTTTGGAATATTCTTGAAATATTTAAAAAATAAGAGCAAAGAGCCTGTTAAAAGGAATATGACTTTGTCTACAAAATGACTCATGAAGTCCATGATCTTGTAGTACTCCATTTACCCCCGTGTGAAGACTGTCTTTTGCATAGTTCCCAAGAGTAGTGTCTTCATGCAAATATTGAACCTCCGTTGTCAGGACTTTGCCTACCTAGGTAGTTTTTGTTCCCATTTACCTAGTGGGATAGCTCAGGTAGAGATACGGTGCTGATGGGAGCAAAGGGTTTCCTAACAGTGAGTTTTGACTTGGCCTTCTTTGTGTTTCTTCTATGTGAGTTACATAACTGCTGGAAGTAAGTGTGTTCTCACAGACTTCTACTTGGCATTTCAGCCACGTTCCCTATATATCCTCAAATGTCAGTTGTTCCTGCTGTAAAACTTGAAGTGGAATTTTTACTGGCACACAAGTGTCGATTCAACCTTTTTGCTTTTTTTCCCGATCTCTATCAGCAAAATGAGGTTTGGGATTTGATGGGGGCATGTCAGAATCAAATTCTCTTAAAGCTCATTCTAATGCAGTGTTCTAGCTAGTTGAAAGGTCTTTTGCTCCCCCGGCATTTATTTCTTCAACATGGGGTGTATCAGAGGAGGAAGTAGGAGAGCCCGGGGATTCACACATCAGTCTGAGCCTGGGCGGTGATGCCTGATGTTGGCCTCTCTCCGATACTGTCATGGATTCTTAACTACAGTATATGAGTTGGAAGTTGTGATTCTCAAATGTTTTAACCTCAAACGACTCTACCAAATATTGTGTTGATTTCTATTCCAAATTTCATCCATATTTTCAGACCAGATTCCTCTTGTAATACACATTTCTGATTGGCAATGTAATCTATTATTTTTTTTTTGTGTGGATGTGGTACTGGGGATCGAATGCAGAGACATTATACTTCTGAGATATACCTCCAGCCCTATTTTATTTTTTGTTTTGAAACAGGGTTTCACTAGTTTGCAGAGTCTTGCTAATTTGCTGAGGCTGGCCTTGAACCTGCGATCCTCCTGTTTCAGCCTCTCAAGTACTGAGATTACAGGAGTGTACCACCACTATGCCCGGCTTAAGCTATTACTTTGATGTTTACAGCTCTATGAGTCACTTTTTCTAAGGAACAATACTATTTACTATGTTGTTGTTGTATTTCCAATGGTTTTTGGAACCATTTTGGTGGCTTTGTTCTGGACTGTTTTCTAAATGTCTTCAGTCTTTGAGGATTTTGAGAAAGAGCTTGAAAATCTCTCTCTCCTCAATGTCTTTACTGGCAAGAATAAGAATATATCTACATTGCTTGGACTAAATCCTGTGTTCCCTCCTCCTAAGCCATAAACCATAAATGATGTTGAAATCATCTGTTATGGAAACAAAGTCTCATAATCCAAAAGGTCTGGCTTTCATTGTCTGATAATAAATGGCACTGAGATAATGGTAGGACTGTGTGGGGTGAATGGAAATTTGGCTCCAGAATTGATACTAGAATGAGTGTATAGATGCAAAACACAGTTAGGGGTCAATTCCTGTCTTTTCTATTTTACAACTTCCAAGGACATTGTATTGAAAACGTTTAAAATAAATAGGCATTACTCTTGCTGCACACTGGTAAAGAGGGGCAGATGGTGAAATGGGGTGAAATAACATGACTTATCTGTGAACACTGCAGCAGGTTAATGTGTTAAAGGTTAACCCTCCCTCTCCCCACCCCTCCACATGGGTCCTCATCAAATCTCTGACTTTGGGCCACTAATTTGAAGACATTAGTGAGGGGGAGGTTCAAAGCACCTCACCAAAGAAACACTTCCATCTGCTGAAATTGTTACGAGTATGTGAATAAATAGCCCCTCATTCCCTTGAAATGAGTCTGTTTCTTTTGTTTTGTTTAACTCAAAGTCATACTAAGATTTCTGAGTAGTACCTTCTAGTGGAATTTATTTTATTATTGTTGGTTTTTAATGTGCAATTTAAAATTTGTTTTGCTAATATACTTTCTTTTTTTGCAGTACCGGGGATTGAACCCAGGGGGGTTCTACCTCCACGCTATGCCCCCGGCCCTATTTTTTTATACTTTATTTTGAAACTGGGTCTCACGAAGTTGTAGAGGGCCTCACTAGGTAGAGAGAGAGAGAGAGAGAGAGAGAGAGAGAGAGAGAGAGAACTGAGGCTGGCCGCGAACCTGGATCCTCCAGTCTCCGCCTCCCAAAGTACTGGGATTACAAGCGTGCGCCACCACGCCCGG
>PVJS01022847.1:0-30155 GCA_004027185.1 Glis glis | reverse complement strand
CCTGCCTGCTGCCTGCCTGCCTGCCTGCCTGCCTCTCTTCTTCTTTTTTTAAGTACTGGGGATTCAATCCAAGCTCAGTATGCTACTGAGCTACACCCTATTTATTTATTTTTTGTTTTGTTTTGTTTTGTTTTGTTTTTGCGGTACCGGGGATTGAACGCAGGGGCGTTCTACCTCCACGCTACATCCCCGGCCCTACTTTTTATACTTTATTTTGAAACCGGGTCTCACGAAGTTGCGGAGGGCCTCACTAATTAGAGAGAGAGAGAGAGAGAGAGAAAGAGAGAGAGACAGGGGGAGAGAGAGCGAGAGAGCTGAGGCTGGCCGCGAACCCAGATCCTCCGGTCTCCGCCTCCCAAAGTACTGGGATTACAAGCGTGTGCCACCACGCCCGGCTTATATTTTTCATTTTGAAACAGCGTCTCACTAAGTTGCTGAGGCTGGCCTCAAACTTGCGATCCTGCTGCCTCAGCTTCCCAGGTACTGGAATTACAGGCATGGGCCCCCAGGGTGACCTCGGATAAGAAATCTTGACTCCAATCCTATGCGGTATGATTTTCTTCCGTTTTGAGTATCATAGATCCCTTTCATTTCCTTACATGTTTTAGGATCAGGTATCAATTTCCTAGTGCGCGCACAAAGGTCTTCTGGGATTAGAAGTGGGGTACCACTAAGTGTACAGGTCAATTTGGATGGAATTCAAATTTTAACAGTATTGCGCGTTCTCGTCTGTAAGCATGATTTATCTCTCCATTTTTAAAAGATCTTATCGTACTTTTTTCAATAATGTTCTGATTTTTCTGGGTAGAGGTCTTGCACATCGTTCATGAGATTTATTCATGGGTGCTTTGTGGTTCTGGTGTTATTGTAAATGATTTTTAAGTTTTTTTAATTTCCTCATTATTTGTGAATTGATTTGGGCATATGGGCCTTCTGTCCAGTAACCTTGCTGAGTATGTTAGTTCTAATAGCCGACCTATGAAATTCCTTGGGAGTATGTGTCATACCTGCACCGTGGTGTACACAGACTGACAGTTTCTTTCCTTTTTTCCCCAATCCTTGTTCTTTCTCTGTTTCTTGCTTTTTAATCTTGGCTAAAACCTTCATGTTGCACAGATAAAATGATACTGGGTGTCCTGGCTTGTTCCTGACCTCAGGGGGACTTTCCAATCTTTCATCATTAAGTATTGTGTTTGATGTGGGTAGTAGGTATTATAAACATCTCTTATAGTATAAAAATCACGACTGTGTGTTGAACATTATCAAATGCTATTACCACAGCTATTGAAATACACATATGATTATCTACCATATTCCTCAAATGTCAAATCAATCTTGCATTCCAAGCCTAAATCCAATTTGATTGAGATGTGTTGTTCTTTGCATATATAGCTAGATTCTATTTGCTAGTATTTTATTTAGGATTTTTGCATCTTTAGTGTTTGACCTTCAATTGGCCTTAACTTTTTCTTTCATATTAGCAACACATTGCCACATAAAACATTGCACCAAAATATGCTGGCTTAAAGCAACAATATTTTTCTCTCTAATGGATCCAGTTGGCCAGGAACTCAGGTGGGGCCCGGCAGGGACAGCTCGTCTCTGCTTACACTGCCCGGGGCCTCCACTGGAAGACTGGGAGTGTGGAGCCAAAGCTGCATAAATTGCCACTCACTTGCAGGCCTGGTGGTTGACACTGGTGGTGGACGGGGCCTTAGCCGGGGCTTTTAGGTGGATACACTCAGTGAGCTCCCCAGGAGGCTTGGGCTTCCTCACAAGATGGATTGCATAAGCAGTGGTCCCAAGAGGGAGAGAGAAGGTGAGGGTGTGGAGTGGGGGGAGAGAGAAAGAGAGAGAGAGAGAGAGAGAGAAGAAGATGGGTGCAGAGAGGCATGCATTATATTTTTATCCTTTTCAGATCTAGCCTGGGAAATCATATAACCTCACGTTGCTCTTCATTGGTCAGGGGAGTCACCAGCCTCCTCCCAGCCTCCAGGGGAGTGAGAAGAACATCATCAGCCCCATCCTAAGAGAAGCGTGTATGAGGGCAGACATATCTGTAAGTCTGCCTGTGAAAGATACAATCTGTCCTCCTCTCTCACAATGCATTTATCAGCATTACGTATAAGGCTATGTTCTGCCTCTAAAACAAGTAGGAAAATATTCCCACTTATTAATTCTGGGCATACTATGTCTACAATTGGTGTTATTTCTTCCTTAAATGTTTGGAAGAACGCATTGGTGAGGCCATCTGGGCCTGAAGAGCTCCTCGTGGGAAGGTTCTAAATTGTGCATCAAATGCTTTAATAGAAGTAGGACTATTCAAGCTTTTTATTTCTTCTCAGTCAGTTTTGTTTTTCTAGGAATTTGTCCATTTCAACTAAATGTTCAATTTATTGGCATAAGGTATGCTTATATTCTCCTTTCTTAATGTTGGTAAGGTCTCCAGAGATGTCCCCTTTTTATTCTTGATATTGCTTCCTACTTTCTTGTGCAGTCATGCTCAGGAATTACGGATTTTATTTTGCTTTTGAAAAGCAAAATTTATACTTTGCTGATTTTTCATTATTTATTTATTTATTTTCTAATTTTACTGTTTTCACATCTTTGTCATTTATTTCTTTCCTTCTTTTTGGGGGGTTTAATTTGCTCTTATTGTTTGGGGATGTTGGGGGATTGGCCTCTTGAGATGGATACTTAGGTAACTAACCAAAGTTTGTATTTTTCCCACCAAAATACAAATTTTTAGACTGTTACTTTTTATTTTTTACACCATGGCTTTAGTTGTCTTATGTATATTTTGATGCTTTATTTTTATTATGGTTCATTTCAAAATATTTTCTAATTTTCATTACAACATCTTGTCCAAATCATTGGTTATTCAGAGGTCTATGAATTTAAAAACACTGGGATTATTCTGGTTGCCTTGAAGTTATTGATTTCGAGTTTAATGCCACTACAGTCAAGTAATATATGATTTTCATTATTTAAAACTGTTGAGACTTGTTTTAAGGTTCACCATATAATCTCTGATGATGTCATGGCTCCATGCACACTTGATAAGAATACAAATTCAGCTTGGTTTGTTGCTTTACGATGTTCTATATATGTCAGCTAGGTTAGGTGGGTTTTTTTTTCTTTCTTTAGGTTAGGTTTCTTAATCATGTTGTCTACATCTTCTCTATCCTACTAAGCTTTTGTCTGCTCATTCTATCAGTTACTGAGAGAAATGCATTGATCTCCCATTATGATTGATACTGTGTCTATCCTTTTAGTTCTGTCCATCTTTTGCTTTATTTGTTTTGAGATGATGTTATTAGGTGCCTACAAATTTAAAATTGTTTTATCTTCTTTAGTAGTTGAAAATTGATCATTACAATGTGTCCCTCTTGTTTGTTTGTTTGTTTAGGTACTGGGGAATAAACCCAGGGGCATTCTACCTCCAAACTACTCGCTCAGCCTTTTCTTCTTTTCTTTTCTTTCTTTCTTTCTTTCTTTCTTTCTTTCTTTCTTTCTTTCTTTCTTTCCTTCCTTCCTTCCTTCCTTCCTTCCTCCCCTCCCCTCCCCTCCCCTCCCCTCTTCTTCTCTCTCTCTCTCTCTCTCTCTTTCTTTCTTTTTTATTTTGTGGTACTAGAGATTAAACCCAGGAGCATTCTACTCTGAGTTACATCTCCAGCCCTATTTTTTTTTAAAAAAACCAGGGTCTCTGTAAGTTGCAGAGGGCCTCACTAATTTGCTGAGGATAACTACGAACCTGCAATCCTCCTATCTCAGCCTCCCAAGTACTAGGATTACAAGTGTGTGCCACCCCAAGTTGCTGAGGCTGGGCTTGAACTGCAATCCTCCTGTCTCAGTCTCCCAAGTACTGGGATTCAGGTGTGCACTACCACGCCTAGATCTTTTTTTTTTTCAATGATTATTGCTTTAAAGTCTACTTTGCCTGATATAAATGTAGCTGACCCATTCTCATTTGGTTAGGGTTTGTGTAATCTTTTACTTTCAACCACTCAAGTCATTTAACTTAAAATGTCTCCCCTTAACCCCATGCAGTTGGAATTTAAAAAGCCAATTAAACTTAAGTGGGATGATTTTTGTCTTCCAATAAAAGTATTTTTCAATTTATCCCACCTTTATGCTTCCTTCACCCCCTTACTTTATTTATTCTTAGAATAGTCAAGTGTTGGCCAGGCGTGGTGGCGCACGCTTGTAATCCCAGTACTTTGGGAGGCGGAGACCGGAGGATCCGGGTTTGTGGCCAGTCTCAGCTCGCTCTCTCTCTCTCTCTCTCTCTCTCTCTACTTAGTGAGGCCCTCCGCAACTTCGTGAGACCCGGTTTCAAAATAAAGAATAAAAAATAGGGCCGGGGGTGTAGCGCAGAGGTAGAACGCCCCTGCGTTCAATCCCTGGTACCACAAAAAAAAAAAAAAAGAATAGTCAAATGTTTTAGCCAGGTGCGATAGCACACACCTATAACCCCAGTACATGGGAGGCTGAGACAAGAGGATCACAGGTTCAAGGACATTGTGAGGTAACTTAGTGAGACCCTGTTTCAAAGTAAAAACCAAATAGGACTGGAGGTATAGCTCAGAGATAGAATGCCCCTGGGTTCAATCCTCTCTAGAGAGTACAGCCTGCGTGTTTTATTTACTGTAGTCTAGTTTAAATCACAACTTTACCACTTCCTAGAAAATGCAAAAATGCAGGGGTCTCAGAGCATTTTAACTACATGCCTCTTCATGCATCTTTTTTATTGTTTTGCCATACCCACATATTTGCATATTTTCTCTTTCTCTAACTCTACATTTCCCCCCACATCATTCTGTTTCTATATGGGAAATATCCTCCTACCCAAAGAACTTCTTTTATATTCTTTCCTGAAGTTCTAATAGCAACAAATTATCTGAATTTCTCTTTGTCTGAAAATATTTTTATTTCGATTTTATTTTTGAAGGATTTTTTGTAAAGTATAGAATTCCAGAAAACAAATTATTTTGTGTTCTTGTTTAACTTTTTGAAAATTTGACAAGTAATATATATATATATATACTTATGGGGTCCACTTTGACATCTTGATATGTGCCTGCAGTGTGGAATGATTAAATCAAACTGAACAGGATTGCGAAAACACTCCTCTGTAGACCTCCAGCATTTGTTGAAGGCCTGTGTCTTTTTCCTCTGGCTGCCTGCAAGTTGTTCTCTTTGTCTTTGGTTTCCGGCGGTTTTGCTACAACTTGCCTCGGTGCAGTCGGGGGCCTCCTCATGCTCTTCTGTGTATGTCCATTTAGCCCTCACTATCCTCCTTGGATCTTGACTCGATGTCTTCCATCAGATTTGACACCTTCTTGGAAAATATTTTTGCAAATACTATTTATGCTCTTCCCCTTTCTTTCTTTCTTTTTTTTTTTTTTTTTCGGTACCGGGGATTGAACGCAGGGGCGTTCTACCTCTGCGCTACACCCCCGGCCCTATTTTTTATACTTTATTTTGAAACCGGGTCTCACGAAGTTGCGGAGGGCCTCACTAAGTAGAGAGAGAGGGAGAGAGACAGGGAGAGAGAGAGAGAGAGAGAGAGCTGAGGCTGGCCGCGAACCCGGATCCTCCGGTCTCCGCCTCCCAAAGTACTGGGATTACAAGCGTGCGCCACCACGCCCGGCTATGCTCTTCCCCTTTCAGAGCTGGCTTTTGTCATCTTTTCTGGAATTTTCCTTCTTTTGCCTCTCTGTGCTTAGATAATATTCTCTGCTCACTTCTTTTCCATTCTGTCAACTCTCCGTGCGGCCTAGTCCACGATGCTCTTAGCCCCACCCGTGGAGTTCTTGTTTTCAGTCATTATGTGTTTCAGATCTAGACTTTTCCATCCGTGTTTTCCAGCTTTTTGCTGGAATCCATCATCTTGCCATCTATTTTCTTGAATACACTCATCATCATAACATTGCCTGTGTCTGATAACTTCAGTTTGGGGATCATTTATTTGTTTGATGACTCCAATAGTGGGTTATTTATTTTTTTCTTTTTCTCTTGTTCCAGTTCTGCTCTGCCTGAAGTGTGTGTGTGTGTGTGTGTGTGTGTGTGTGTGTGTGTGTTGGTACTGGTGATTGAACCCAGGTGTGTTCTACCTCCAAGATACACCTCCAGCCCTCTTTTATTTTTCATTTTGAAACAGGGTCTCACTAAGTTGCTGAGGCTGGCCTTGAACCTGCAATCCTCCTGTTTCAGCCTCCCAAGTACTGGGATTACAGGTGTGCACTACCAAACCTGGCTGATAATTTTTAAATGCATGATGAACATCAAATAAACACTCTCAGTCTCTGTATACACTACCGTCCTCTTGGGGGTTTACTGTAACTTCTGGAGGCGATTGGATGGCCTGGGTCCCATCAGGGCCTGGCTGGTTCTAGGCTGAATTTTTGCACTTCGTCTCTGATTTGCACTATTCCTAGGGTATGGCCATCTTCAGGGGTCCCGCTGAGACTGTGATGTGTCCACCTGGCCCTCCTCCTCGGTGATCCCTGAATGCCAGTTTTTCCTCTAACTATGAACCTTCTGGAAGTTCTGCTCAGGCTCCGAGTCCCTCAGCAGCCACTTTCTGCTGGGCCCCTTCTGCTGGCCAATTGGCACACTTCTCAAAGGGGAGATGGAGAATTTGGACTCCCTGTTTTGTGCTCCTTTTCGCCGGGATGTAGATCCTCAAGTCCCTGAGGTCCCAATAGCTCACATCTCCAGGGTTTGTCCAGCCCAGACCCGCGAGGCTTCCCAGGGATCTGACTGGCCACCACTTTCTGCCTCGCTTGCGTCTGCCTCCTTGGTCTCTTGCAACAGCGGCTACAAACTGGCTGATGTCCAAGGGAAAGCGGGGTAGCACAGCAGCACCCCTTCAGTGAGTTCCCCTTCTCTCAGGGACCTGGGCCCCACGTCCAGGCTGCCTCCCACACAGTGTGGAACAGTTAAACCAGGCTAAACCACACGGGAAAGACGCCGCGCTGTACACCCCTCGCATCTGCTATTTGGGGGAGCTGCCTGTCCCTCTTACTCTTGCTCGTTGACGCCTTTGTCTTTTTCCTCTCCTGTCTCTTCAGACAGACGTTTGCTGGGTTCTGTGTCACTTTCCTCCTTGCTAGGAGACCGGCAAAAGGGCAGACAAGAGGCAATGCAGGCCTCGGGTGGCTGATGGCGGCGGAGAGAGACAGTCATGGGGAGAGGATGGGTGGACGGTGTGTGTAGACTCTTCATCCCTCCAAGACACTGGACACTCGCTGACTGGCTGCCCGCCCAGCCTCTCCCTCTGTGTCCCCCGTGCAGCCTGATCGCGCTGTGTGGTCACTGTCCATGTCCCCATCTTCTCCCCGCACAGCTGGGAGCTCTCCAGAGGAGGGGCTCCGTCTCCCTGCCCCAGCATTACCCAGCACTGAGACGGTCCCCGGTCATCATTGGGGGAATGAATAATTCAAGACAGGAGAGTTTTTACAGTGAGCGGTGGGGGCCCATGTCTCTTGGGTCCAAAGGTAACTGGGCCCCACTGCTCCAAGCCCACCTGGACCCAAGTGGAGTGATGAGGCTGGGGTGTCCCTAAGCCCCAGCCCATCTGTCCCCGGGCAGCTGGCATGCCCAGACTCAGTTTTAACTGGGCCACTGAGCGAGTCCCAAGGCTGTTCCTGGATGGCTCCCCGGCCTGCCCTTGCTGGGGCGAGGGGGTGGACGCCAGAGGCAGCGGGCTGTGGGCGCGCATTAGAGCTGCCTGGGGGTGCTGAAGGCTGACTGTCCCTTGGCCCTTCCCTCCCTTCTCCCTCAGGTGCAGAATCCAGATCCGCCCCAAGGTGCCCTCGAGCCCCCGCAGCTGAGCACGAGCCCCACACCACGCGCCAGTCCGTCTCAGTTGCAACAGCTCCTGTCCCAGGTCACCCCGGGAGGAGCTGGCCACGCAGCCGCCACACCCCTCTGAGGACTGTGCTCTGTAGGTCAGACAGAAACCCCGTGCAGGGCAGGGCTGAGGGCCGAGGGAGGAGCTCACAGCGGTGACATGAGCAGGCACCATGGGGGAGCCCCCGTCCCCCCGGACCTGCTCACTGGTGTTGGGTAGAGATCTGTGTGCTTGTGCACAAGTGTGGGCTGGGAGGTGGGGCCAGGAGGGGATGTACAGGGTCCTGTGGGCTGAGGATCCCTGGGCTGGAGTCTACCATGCTGGATGCCGGTTTTCTCCTAGAGCTCCAGAAGTTTCTGAGCCTGTGGTTAAGCTCCGGGCCACTTCCGGCCACCTGCCCCAGGCCCTGCTGGTGGACTCCTATTCACCCCTCAGAGCCTCAATGCTGTCTCCTCTGGGAAGCCTTCCTGCCCAGAGGGAGCCATGCTCTGTAGAATGCCTCCCTGACTCACATTGGGTGGGCCATTTTACCTGTCTCCCCTCCCTGGCCAGGCACGAGCATTTTGGACACAGTCTGACTCACCTGTCCCGGCGTCCCTGTCCCCGTGTCCTCAGACCCTAGCACCCACTGTAGGGCCAGGCTCAGGGCTGCTGTCTGGAGGTAAGCGGGGGACTGTCACAGCGGAAGGAGGCAGACTGGAGGTGACACTGGGAAAAGCCCGCCCTTGGAGGCTGGTCCCAGCCAGCAGCGTCTTGGATACAAACCTCACCCCAAAGTCTGCCTGTCCCACTGTGATGTGGGTCCCCCATCTCGCTCAAGAGTCGGGCACTCTCCACCCAGAAAGAGCCAGGAACAAGAAGCAGGCAGGCTGCAGCCTGGTCTCCAGGTCCCTCCGAGGCACGGAGGGATTAATCAGGTGGGAAGCTGCTGCCAGATGTATCCATGAGCTGAGAAGACGCATTGGGTACAAAGCCAGTCCCCTGCCCCGGGCAGATGCAGCCTTGAAAACGGGGACGCTCCCCTCCCAAGAGGGCGCCCTGCCAGGGACCGATTATCTCTCTGCAATCAGGTCGGTTCTTACTGGCGACTCTCAGGAGCCAGGCTCCACTGGGCAGATCCCAGCCCCTGCCCCTGCCACTGACCAGGGCAGTGGTCACAGCTCCCTCTCCCCAGGGGAAGCTGACGGACTTGGAGAGAAGGTGGCATCGCTGGCCGGACAGGCCAGTTGTGTATGAGGTTGAAATCTCGACCCTGCCCTGTACCAGCTACAGGACCTGGAATAGCCCATGTCGACTCTTTGAGCCTCGGTTTTCCCATCTGTACAATGGGCTCCCAGGTGCCCCACCAAGTCTCCTTGAGCGTCAGGTGAGCCCTAATGACTTTATTTTTAGTACGGGCTCCAGACCTTTGACCACACAGAAAGCCACAACTTCAGAAAGTGACGTGGGTCCCCAGACCAGATATCTGTAAGTGTCTGGGGGTATTTATGTTGTGTATTTAAGTGTGTTGCAGATCCTTGCTGTAGAATAAGAATTATGTATGTAGCTTATTAGACCAGGAGCTGAAGGGCCCATATAAATATATATTATATCCTATCGTATGCCATACAGAGATACACACAATAAGATAGAAAGCAGAATTGTGGGGGGTTCTGAGCCCCTCCCACTTGGGGGCTGGGAAACCCTGGGCTAAGAGAATCGCCTCTGGGTCTAAATTGGGGCCACACCATCTCGGCCCTGAGCTGGTCCCGGCTGGAAGTGTGGCTTCTTCTGTCAGGATCTCACTTCTTCCGGAGCATGTGCAGGCCCTCAGCCGAGTTTCCCTGAGAGAGACCCAGTGCCCAATGCAGCCTGTGAATGACTGCCGCCCAGCCTGCAATGACCCTGCAGCTCTTACTCTGGGCCACTTTGCCCTCCCTCCATTCCTCTCTGAGGCTTAAAAACTTAAGCTCTCGCTGCAGGCCAGACTGCACTTAAAGCAACTCCTCTGATACACAGACAGGTCTCAAGGGTCTATGCCCCACACCCAGCCCCCATCTCCAGTGTTAGACTGTATCAGTTAGTTTCTGCTGTGTAACAAAGCAGCCCGAGTCGTTGTGGCTTCAAGTCTCAACACTGCCTTTAGCTCATGGTTCTGTGGGTCGCCTGGGAAGCTCTGGGTCTGGCTCATTTCTGCAGGGCTTCCTCTGGTCACGGTGGCACTGTGGCAGGTTGGTTGGTGAAGGAGTGGTCTAGGATGGCCTCATTCACGTGTCTGGGGTTGGCAGGGGTGCTTGGTCTCCTATACGTGACCTTCCTCTCCAGCAGGCTGTCTGGGGCTCACTCACTTGGCGGCCTCAGTGCAGTCAGAGGCAAACCCCAAACCGCAGGGCTTTCCCACCCCTGTTTGTATCACCCCAGAACGGGTCACATGGCTGAGCTCGGTTAGCCTGGGAGGGGACTGCACAGATGAGGGAGACAATATGGGCCATTTTTACGGTCTGTGGCTGTCTTGGCCTGTTTACTGTTGTTATAACAGAATATCCAAGACTGGGTAATTGACGCAAAAAAAAGAAGGTTTATTTGGGCTTGTGGTTCTGGAGACTGGAAGTCAGCCCGAGGTCGGGCATCGGCATCCGGCGAGGCCCTCTGCTGTTTCAACTCATGGCGGAGGGCAGGAGGGCGAGCAGCAGCGGCAGCGCCACTCTCATGGAACTAACCCAGGTCTCAGGAGTGAGACCGCACTCACGCCCCACGCGGGGCATCCACGCATGCGCCAGGGCCCCGCCCCTGCCCCAACGCCAGCCCCCGCCCCCCAACACGACTGCCACATCCAGGGCACAGCCTCAGCCTCAGAGTCTGGGTGGGGACTCCCCACGTTCCAACCACAGCCATGGCACTGAGGCTTCTCCAAGGAAGATGCGGTTGCAGGGGGCGGGGAGGAGGAGGCGAGCGGTCCAGGATCGGCATGGCACCCCGTCTTCGTGGCTTGGCGTGGGGGTGCGCACTAGCACCAGCCAAGGTGCCGTCGAGAGCCAGCCAGCGGTGCTCTGCAGGACGTCTGCGCCGGGTGGCAGGCTGCGCGGGACCGGGGGCAGTGCGCCGCGCAGAGGGCGCAGGGAGCATGGGAGGGAGGAGCTGCGGAGGGCCAGAGACCGAGAGGCCTCGGAAATCACTGATGCCACCTTGGGCCCTTCAAACTCGGGAAACTGAGTCATGGATGCCCCAACAAGGCAGGCGAGGGGAGGGTGCAAGGCTCCGCCCTCCGTGTGGTGCCCCTCGCTGTCCCTGGCCTCGGGTGGGATCCGTCCGCTTTGGGGCTGAGTGTCCTGTCTGTAAGGAGGTCCGTCCGTTAGCTGTCCTTCCATCTCGGGTGTGGGGAGACGGCGCGAGGCACTGCGTGTGGGACACTCCAGCCCGGCCTGGGTCCCACTGCCACTCGCAGCAGGGAGGACTGTCTGCAGCGTGTCCGCAGGGCGTGTGGCCGTGCTCCTCTTTGAAAGCTCTCCCACCCCCGCCTGCTTGGGGCTCCGTGTTTTCACTGTTGGCGACAGTTGTCGTGAGATGGAGGCTTCTCAGTCTGCACGCGGGGATTCCACCGCAGGCGCGTGTGACGTGCGCACAGTGCTGTGGCTTCCCGGCAGGCTGTGGAGGACGCCAGGGACCGTGGAGTGCGTCCCAGCCTGTCCTTCCCTCCCCGCTCTGCAGCGCTGGCGGTGGCCTCGGGAGTCCTTTACCCTCCCTGTGCCTCAGTGGCTCCGCTGGCAGGAGGACAGGCTCAGTGTCCGTGTGAGGTTAGATGTGTTCGCGCAGAGCTCTCGCAGCGGCCAGGCTGCGAGGCCCAGGGTGACCGTTCCGCTCATTTTATTAGCACCACTCTCCACAAAGCACCGTCCGCTCAGTCCCTTCTTCCCTGCGGCGGGAGTCCTGTGAGTCGCGGGTCACAGAGCTGATCAGTAGATCGATCCCTGAAGAGCCGCCATGTCTGTGGTGGCTGCTGCCCGCGTCCCAGTAGGAACCAGGACCAGCACCACCCCTTCCCCTGGGAGCCAGCGGAGGGCCCCAGGGGCAGCGGGAATCGCAGCAGCACAGAGCAGCCCGGGGACAGGACCCTGGGGAAGAGCCTGGCGGGTCTCCTGCCAGGGCCTCAGTTTCCCCTCTGTGTAGCAGGTAGAGTTAGTGCACCCCTCTACATGACACTCCTGCACCCAGTGCCAAGAGACTCAGGGGTGCAGTAAGAATCAGACACCGTCCCTGCCCGCCAGGGCGCACAGTCCCGAGGGGTCACTGGCCCACGGGAGATGGAGCCCTGAGGACAGAGGGTGGTTGGGGAAATCTTAGTGGGGGGGCTCCAGATGCCAGAGCCAGATGTGGAGGGATGAGATAATGACCCCACAGTCCCTTCCTGCAAACCTATAATCTCCCCGAAGCCCCAGGACTGCACTCACTGGGAGCCCTGCCCGGCTGCTGCCCCTCTGTGCACCTGGGCCCCGCAGGGCGCCCGGGCCGCTGTCTGCTCAAGCAAAGGCTCAGGGCGGGGGCTTTGTTTAATTTCCGCCAGCGATCATGCACCTCAGGGTCTTCTTGTGTGTTTTAGAGGCACAGAACAAATTGGGGTGCCAACTCTTGTACCCCCAGGCACCAGGGAGGAAGAGAGGGCCCCCTTTCGTAAAGAGAGCAAGCTATGGCAATCTGGGAACTGTGCGTGTGTGTGTATGTGTGTAGTATGTACGTGAGTGTGCATGTATGTAGTATGTATGCCTGTGAGTGTATATGGATGTAGTATGTATGTGAGTATGCATGTGTGTAGTAAGTGTCTGTGAGTGTGCATGTGTGCGTGCATGTATGTAATGTGTCTGTGATGGTGCATGAATGTAGTATGTATGTATGTGAGTGTGCATATGTGTGCTCGTATGTAGTATGGGTCTGAGTGTGCATACATGTAGTATGTATATGTGTGAATGTACATGTGTGTGCATGTGTGTAGTGTGTGTGTCTGTGAGTGTGTATGTGTGTGCATGTATGTACTGTGTGTATCTGTGAGTGCATGTGTGCATGTGTGTGCATGTGTGTGTATGTGTTGGTGAGTGTGCATGGGCGTGTATGTATGTGTGTCCACCTGTGTGTCAGCAGCCCGGCTCACCCGCTGGCATGCTAAGGGATGAAAACAGATTGCAGCCCCAGGCCGGCTCCATGGAGCCCTCGGCTTCGCCATGAGAAGGAGTCTTTATTTCAAAAGCAGCCCGAAGCTCTTGAAGACAGCAGAGCCTTTTCAAGCGGGCTCTGGCTGGGGTTGAAAGGCCCCTGTGACAGAGCGGCTTTGGGAGATGGAGGACCCCGGAAAGGTGGGGAGGCACGCGCCCCTCATGCCAGGAGGAGGCTGAGAGCCATGGTGACAGCCAGAGGACCCCTGTGTTCACTCTGAGTCCCGAGGGAGGAGGGCCTGGCTTACCCCTCCAGGGCTGGGGTTGGGCAAGGGAGGCGAGAGGGGCCCCCCGGGGGTCAGGTCTCCCTGGCAGACAGGGCTGTGAGCTGGGGTGGGCTGCCTGGGCCATCTTTGGAGACCCTCCATGGATCCTGGTGGGCAACATCCCGCTCTGCCTCAGTTTATAGGGTACTGGGGTTTTTTTCCTCAGTCTAATTTGGCTACAAGAATAAGCCCCCTTCCCCCGCAACTCTAGCCCAGCCTGGCCTCTCGTTCCCAGACCTACAGGTAGGAGGCCAAGGGACACGTGTCCAGCTCTTGCGGGTGTGCTCCGCCCCAACCCAACTACTAGCTCACACCACAGCCTTGTGCAAACACGGCCAAGCCCCTCACTCCTCCTGGCCTGGCACGGCCCGGAGGGGATGTCTGTCCTACCCTTCACAGTGGCCAGGCCACCACTGGCCACCACAGGTGGCCGCTAGCTGCACCCTAGCAGGAAGAGGCGATGGAGGAGCCAGTGCCACCCAACCCCACTGCCACCGGGCTTGCTCGTCATGTCATACCCCTGCGTTTCCACACTCACCACGCTGGCCCGGAGACCACCACCCACACAAGCTCTTGGAGGCAGAAACTGTCCCTGGACAGGGCCTGGCACCGAGGGGCCATCAGTGACGGACCACAGAGCCCATGGGAAACACGTCAAAGCGCTCCGTGCAGTGGACCGGCTCCATGCGGGACCAGGAAGCTGTCCAATTACCGGGCGGGGGACCAGCAGGGAGCTGATGCCTCTCCAGGGATTGTTCCCTGGGGTAAGACCCCAGCCCCTTTTCCATTGCTGTGACCGACATACCCGATGACAGCAACTTAGAGGAGCAAAGGTTCATTTGGCTCATGTTTCAGAGGTTCGGTCCAGGGTGGGCCGGCTCCAAGGCGGATGCGTCATGAAGGCAGGGCTCCCTGTGGCAGCCGCTCTGTGCATGGCAGCTGGAAGCAGAGAAAGAGAGGGAGGGATCGGGGACAGATACAGTCTCCAAGGCCACGCCCCCACACGCCCCTCCTCCAGCCACGCCCCACCTGCCAGGTTACCACCCGGTAAATCCATTCAGGTTCTTATTCCTCCAATGAATTTACCCACTGATCAATTTAGAGCCCTGATTTAATTCGCCTCTGAACATTTCTGTGTTGCCAACACTTGAGTTTTGGGGGAGGACCTTCTATATCGAGACCGTAACACCACCCCTCTGTTTCCATCCCCCGTGTTGACCTCTTCCTGAGGCCCCGTTCCTCCTCCCCAGGGTAAGCAGGTGCGTCGATGATTGACAGGCAGCCCCGGACAGGCCCGAGGCAGGTCCCCTGCACCTCTGGGCCTCAGTGTCCTCGTCTGTACAATGGGAGCCGTGGCCCGGGCTCACAGAGGAGCTTCCAGGTCAGGGCACTGGGTACTTCCCTCCAGTGACACAGGACAGCTGGCCTCTGGGCCGGCCCCTGCAGGCGGCTGGCTCCAGTGCAGCCTCAAGCCGCTCAGACTGGAGCCAGCGCGGAATTCTGGGAATGCCCCGAGAAGTGCTGGGTGCTGTCCAGGCGCCGCCGCCAACCACCAGGAATCTCTCCCATCCCGCGGGGAACCCTCATCAGGCCGGCATCCCTGATCCAGCCGGGCCCAGCATGCCGGAGGGCTGGGGACGGTCAGGGCTGGGCTGTCCCTCCTGGGCAGAGGCCCGGCCGGGTGGTCGTCGTTTCTGCATGTCCTGGACGTGAGCCTGGGCCGTCCTCGGAGCACGCAGCGTTCACTTGTGTGAAGACAGCGGAACCAGCCGCTCCCGGACGAAGAGGAGAGGAAGGAGGAGGGCGGCCGCCGCGCCTGCAGGGCCAGAGCCCTGCCTTCATTCATCAGACACTCTGAGCCAGGCCCCAGGGCGCAGACGGCCCTGCACAGTGCACAGCGTCCCCTTCCCTGTCCCTGCAGAAACCACAGTCCATACAACTAGAAGCCATGTCTCCTGTGCTGCCTGTTTGGGTTGGATCTCCCCCGTGGCGATCCCAGGAGGTTCCTGGCAAGGAGGGAGAGAAACCCATTTTGCAGATGAGGAAACTGGGGCTTGGTGCGGATGACTTCCTCTGGATCCCATAGCTAGTAAGTGGTAGCCATGCGCTCATTGAGTTGTTCAACAACCACTGGCCCAGCGGCAGGACAGCACAGGGGTGGGACACTTGAGCTGGACGTGCATGTTCTAGGTATTGCGTTGGTCATGTCACCTAGCCCCCTGGGCCGTGGTCTCTTAATCTGTAAAATGGGCCTGATCGCAGAGCTTGTTGTGGGAATCGGGCACCGGTGTGACATGAGTCAGAATGTGTCACGGGCTCAGGCGGGGCTGGATCTGGCCAGTGGGTATCGGCGTCTCGCTGCCACGGTTGCCTTCTGCACAGAGCCTCTGGTGAGGTACTAGGCGGTGGCAGAAAGTGGGAGACTCGGCGCCTGCTTTTGGGGTGCCCTCATTACTGGAGAAACAGGCCTGGGGACATACTATGACAAGCCCTGAGCGCAGGCCAGAGGGAGGCCGGTAGCACAGTGGGCACCCAGGGGCTTCCCACAGGGGGCGCTGTACTGACCTGTGAGACAGCCCAGCCCTTTTATTTTCCTCTCAATTTCAAGTGTAAGAGGTACAGGGCAAGCCGGGCATGGTGGTGCACTCCTATAATCCCAGTACTTGGGAGACTGAGACAGGAGGATCGAAGGTTTGAGGCCGGCCTCAGCAATGTTGTGAGATTCTCAGCAACCTAGAGTGACTCTGTTTTGAAACAAAAAATAAAAAGGGCTGGGGTAGCTTAGAGGTGGAATGCCCGTGGGTTCAATCTCCAGTACCACCAAAAAAATAAAAAAAGGAAGAAGAAAGAAGGAAGGAAGGAAGGAAAGAGAGAGAGAGAGAGAGAGAGAGAGAGAGAGAGAGGCAGGCAGGCAGGCAGGCAGGAAGGAAGGAAGGGAAAGAAAGAAAGAAGGAAAGAAAGAAAGGAAGGAAGGAAGGAAGGAAGGAAGAGAAAGAAAGAAAGAAAGACAGAGAAAGAAAGAAAGAAAGAAAGAAAGAAGAAAGAAAGAAAGAGAAAGAAAGAAAGAAAGAAAGAAAGAAAGAAAGAAAGAAAGAAAGAAAGAAAGAAAGAGAAATAAATTACTTGGGGCAGTGTTTGGCAACGAAGGGCCCATGGCCTCTCCCAGCCAGGACACCGTCAGACAGCCCCTCCCAGTCACCATGCGGCCTCGCCACTCACCCTGAACCTTGATTAAATTTCTCTTTCATTTCTGGTGGATTAACCCCAGCCCTGCTTCTAACTGGCTGCCTGACCCTGGGCATGTTCTTTAGCCTCGTGTGGAGAACAGGGATAAGAATATCCCCCTTCCTTAGGACGATAAGGAAAACAAGCGCGGTGACAGATCGAAAGCGTTTATCGGAGCGGCACTGTGGGCGGCCACTCAGTGAGCGCGGGCCCCTCTCCTGCTGGCCTGGGTGAAATTTCCAGATCCACCAGGTTTAAGCTGCTCTCGATGATATTGAACGGACCTGCCACGGAACACTTAACTGTCTCTAAAAGGTTTTGCAGCCAGGACAATGTTGCCGTGAACGTCTTTGTGCCCAGAGCATCTTTACAGACTCCCTGGAGGTGGGCGCAGGCCAATGGCAATGAAGCTGGCTCAGCTCTGTCAGGGATGGTGGGAAGCATTTCCTTTGAGAAAAACGTTTGGAGGCCAGGCGTGGTGGCGCACACTTGTAATCCCAGTACTTTGGGAGGCAGAGACCAGAGGAGACCAGAGGATCCGGGTTCGCGGCCAGCCTCAACTCTCTCTCTCTCTCTATCTCTCTCTCTCTCTCTCCCCCTCTCCTTAGTGAGGCCCTCCGCAACTTTGTGAGACCTGGTTTCAAAATAAAGTATAAAATATAGGGCCGGGGGTGTAGCACGGAGGTAGAACGCCCCTGCGTTCAATCCCCGGCACACACACACACACACACACAAAAGAAAAACGTTTGGGCACCTCTGGGTGGAGAACTTGGTGACAAGTTCAGGGTGGTCCCAAGGAGCTGGGGAACCCCACGCCCATGCTGCACAGATGTCACCTGGGGGCAGCACTGCAGGGTGCATGTGAGCCCGAGAAAGTCTGACGTCCATGTCGGGACCCTTGGCCCCGTTGGGCTTTGGGTTCTACCACCGACACTGGCTGCGTTCATTTTTGCTAACTCTGCATAGCAAAGTACTGCGGGTTTCGTGGCTTGAATGGCGAGCAGGCACCTTCTCGTGATTCCGGAGCTGGAAGCCCGAGGTCACGGTGTCTGCCGCACGGTCGCCCTCTGTGTGCATCTGTGTCCTCATCTCTTCTGGTTCTGTTGGTCCACCTCAACAACCTCACTGTGACTTAGTCACCTCTCCAAAGACAGCCACAATCGGAGGTACAGGGGGTTGGGACTTCAACATATGAAGTTTGAGGGAACGCAGTGTGACCCCTAATGCAGGTGATTCATCATAATTCTAGACTTTATTTATTTTGCGGTACCGGGGATTGAACCCGGGGCGTTCTACCTCCGAGCTATACCCCCGGTCCTATTTTTTATCCTTTATTTTGAAACCGGGTCTCACGAAGTTGCGGAGGGCCTCACTAAGTAGCTGAGGCTGGCCGCGAACCCGGATCCTCCGGTCTCCGCCTCCCAAGTACTGGGATTACAAGCGTGCACCACCACGCCCGGCATAATTCTAGACTTTATGGACCACTCTCCCAGCAAGCTAGTAACAACAACACCACCCTGCTTCCCATGGGAGCGCCAGCCCGGAGGGAGAGCGCCCAGGGGCATATGGTCAGCCAGGGGTGGGAAGGACTGGACCAGGCCCGCTCGCTCCCAAGCCTGTTAGCTTTCCACAGGCGACAGGCTGCTCAAAACGCCCGGGAAAAGTTCTCAAAGCCTCAAAAGCCACCTTCGGGGGCTGCGCCACCGTCCCCAGCTCCACACAGGGCTGTGGGTGCCGGGATGCAGAACGTGACGCGTGTCTCTGCAGCCACGGTGCCAGGCCCTTCTCAGTGGAGAGCAGCTGTGCAGGAATCTTGGGTGACTCCGTCGGTGATGTAAGACGCGGTCCCCACCCTCGAGGAGCACACGCTCTCCAGGATGCGGCAGCCTTGCCAGCCATGCAACCAGACGCCACCGGGGATGCTGGGCCAAGGCCAGGGTCCTTTCCCGTCTGGTCTGGGCCCTGCCAAGCTCCGGGCACCATGGGCGCTGAGCTGTCCTTTCCCACGCCTGCTCCGTGGGCCAAAGCTCCTTCCAAAGCCCTCCCCGAGTCACTGCAGAAGTTGGATTTCAGGGGGGTTGGACATCTGGCCCCCACATGTTGTCTCCTGCCCCCATCTACGCCAGCCAGCCCGGGCTACGCACCGCGCCACCCAGAAATACACAGCGGGGACATGTCTTAGCTGGAATGAATCTCCCTGCTGGACTCTGCGTCGAATTCCTGGCGTGCTGGTCCCGGGCTGCCACCCGCTGTCAGCAGTCTAACAAGTGAGGCCGCAGGGCAGAGAGACACCGCAGCTCCCGGTTGTCCCTGCGGGCGTTTTCTCTCCAAATTCCATTGGATGTGCTGGGCCTACTGTGTGAGCTTCACCAGCCCCGGCTCAGGGCTGCAGAGGACCGGAGGGTGAATCCCAGAGTCCCTTCACGTACCACCCTGCTGGTCTACAGGAGTCCCCACTTAAGTGGGGTCAGACGGTGAGTCAGAGGGTCAGCTCCTGACAGAGGCTCTGCCCCACGAGGGACCGCCAACAGTGTATAAGAGTTTTTAATTTTCCTGCATCCTCGCCAGCATTTATTATTGCTTATTTTTTTTTCAGAATTCAGGGGTGTTCTGCTTCTGAGCTACACCTCCAGCCCTATTTTATTTTATTACTTTGTTTTATTTTATTTTATTTTGAAACAGGATCTCGCTAAGTTACTGAGGACCTTGCTAAGTTGCTGAGGCTGGCCTCAAACCTGCAATCCTCCTGTCTCAGCCTCCCAAGCCCTGGGATTCCGGGCGTGTGCCACCACCCCCAACTATTATTGCTTGTATTCTTATGAAGAAGAAATGTTTATATAATGCAGTTTTGGAGGCTGAAAGGCCAGAGAGCAGAACATTAGCTCTAAAATCGGGCCCCAGGGCAGATGAAGGAGCGTGTGGGAAGAGAAGGTCATAATGAGAAAACCAAAAGCCAGAGAGGTGGGGGTCAGGCTCGTTCTTGTAACAACTGGTTCAAGGATCCCACCGAGCTACCTTAACCCACCAAGGCCACGCCCTCAATGACCTCACCACTCCCACTGGCCCCACCTCTTAAGGTGGTATCACCTCCAATACTGGGGCCCAAGCTTCCAGCACAGGGACCTTCAGGAGACACTCTGGAGCCCTGTCCACACCATAGCACTCCCTGGAAGGGCTCCCCCATCCCCTGCTCCTTCTACAAAATCAGTGCGGAGGAATGAAGAAACCGTACACAGCCCAGAGCCTGCCCGGAGCAGGTGCTTGACAAACGTGTGTCTCTTTTTCCTTCTTTGGCTCCTGCCGGCAAAGAAAGACTAGGCGTTGCTGGGAAATTCTGTCTTCCAACGGGCAAAACAAAATCCCAGGTGGTGAGCGCGCTGCGCCTCGGCTCAGGCGACACCTGCCAGCGCCGGCTTCCCCGTTTATCCCTCTGCTGCAGAGCTCCTAAGGACCGGCAGGTAGCCGACCCGGAGCTGAAACTGAAGGACAAGAACCAGGACGTGCTGGATGGTCCAGGCAGCCGTGGCTGCTTGCGGGTCTTCGGTGAGGCTGGCTCAGCCTTTCATCTTCCCTGCAACCGGAGCGGTGAGGCAGGAGGCAGGAGGCAGGATACAGGCGGTTGACGGAGTTTCTTTTCTTGTCCTCTGGCACGTAGCTCTGGGAACTGGCTGCAAAGTTAGCGCAGCCCAACCTTGTCTGAGCACCTTGCGGGGGACCTGTGTCCTTACGTTGGCCGACTGAGAGCAGGTCTGGGGACACTGAGGCTCAAGCCATGTGATAACTCTGAGCCTTTCCTGGGGGACAGGCCTCAGCAGCCTGGGAACTCCAGTCCCTTGTTTTTCGTGCAAGGAGGCTCAGAGAAGGCAAGCGGCACCCTCAAGGTCACACAGCCAATGGGGGCAGGAGCTGGGAGTCCAGAGGCAAGAAGTCTCCTCCTGTTTGCTCATCTCAAAGGTCACCTGCTCAGCGGAGCCTTTTTGCACAGCTGCCCCATCTTAGGCTGGACCGGGTGTCCTCTGGGCCCCCGAAGCCCCCAAGGTCACGTCATCAGACCCCTGACCATACTGCATCGTGATCACCTTTCATGTAACTCCATCCTTGGGGACAGGTGTATCTGAGCGGGGCACAGAGGTGGCAGCAGTAACTCATGAATGAATGAATGAATGAATGCAGGCACTAGTGTAAATCCTCCCCTCTTCCTGTCCTGCACACAGTGGCGGGGGAGACCCAGCCAGGATGCTCACACCCTGCAGCGGATGGCGAATCATACTAATGCCGTTAATGATAACAGCAATACGAGCAAGCCCAGCGCTCCCACGGCCCCGTGGCTCAGCTGTCTTACTACAGACCAGGCGCACTTTCTGTGACAACGTGGGAGGGGGACTTGAATGTCATAACTTCTCAGTTGAGGACCCAGACACTCCGAGGCCCCCTGTCTGCAGAGCGCGGACTTCACCAGTGCACAAGAGGAGCTGGGCGGGGTGGGGGGCGGCGAGGACTGGGGACAGGTCAGTGTGAGCTTGGTAGTTTCCTAGGGCTGCCGTAACCAGGTCCACCGACGGCGTAAGCGACGGGGAGGCACCGCCCCATGGTTGAAGCCGAAGCCCAGGATTTGGTGGCGGGCCTTGGTTCTTTGTCCTCAGCACCCTTTGTATGTGCACATGTCGCCTTGTCTCCGTCGTGCCCCTCGCCTACTACTTTCCTGGCACACATGTTTCTGTGTCCAAATCCCCCCTTTTCACAGGGACCCCAGTGCAATTGGATCAGGACGTGTTCTGGTATGCCCTTGTCTTTAATTATATCTGCAGCAGTGCTATTTATTTATTTATTTATTTTTTTTTTTTTTTGCGGTACCGGGGATTGAACCCAGGGGTGTTCTACCTCCGCGCTACATCCCTGGCCCTATTTTTTTATACTTTATTTTGAAACCGGGTCTCACGAAGTTGCAGAGGGCCTCACTAGGTAGAGAGAGAGAGAGAGAGACAGGGAGAAAGAGAGAGAGAGAGCTGAGGCTGGTCGCGAACCAGGATCCTCCGGTCTTCGCCTCCCAAAGTACTGGGATTACAAGCATGCACCACCACACCCGGCCCTATTTATAAACAAAGCCACATGCAACACCTGGGGGTTAGGGCCTCAGCATGAAAATTTGAAGGGGCACAATTCAACCCGTGACAGCTACCCAGGGCAGCGCCCAAGACCGGGCCAGAGTTGGTGAGGGCGGCCAGGGCCAGGGGGCCAGGGATGGGCCCGCTGGAGGAGGGGACCCATGGCACACACGGAGGAGGGCACCGGGGCACTGGGGAAGCCAGGGGCTTGCCAGGGGAGCATTAGCTCGTCCCCCTTCATGCAGCAAATGGCCCCACCCTTCTCCTCAAACGGGAAAGCTGGGGTGTCCCTGTCCCCAGTCCTCCATCCCCAGACCCAATCAGACTTGACCCTGCCCCATCTTCTGAAGACTTCTGGAATCTGGTCACCCTCACAGATGTACGTGTAGTAGAGCAGGAGGCTCCGAGGAACAGCTGAGAAGGGGTGGGAGCGTCAGGTGAGGGCGTCTCAGAGGAGCCTCCCCAGGAACAGGGCTCCATGGCAGAGACGTGGAGCATGGAGAGGACAGGCAGATACCCGGGCAGCAGCGGGGAGGGAGAGCGGCCGTGCAAAGGCACTGAGGCAGGTGTGTCTTTGGTCTGGGCCGGGAGAGGCAAGTACAGTGGCATACCTGAATGAAGGGGTGTGGGGGACCTCAGGAAAGGAGACCTCAGAGACATGGTCACCCTGGGCCAGGCTCAGTCTCCCCCACAGGCGTGTTCCCCTCCTCCTCCCCTCACACCAGCCTGCCTCCCAAGCCAGCAAGAACAAAGTCTACTGATTTCCATATGTCACAGTATCTGTAACCCACAGGAAGAGCCTCAAAGAGAACCCCCAGAAATAATGAAACAAAGCCGGGGAGTCCTAGCAACAGAAACCCCATTTGCAAAAAACCACAAAAAGGAATGGCGGGGCTTTCAGGGCTCCTGGCTGTTGCTTAATTGCCACGAGGCACCACTGTCTGACTCGGGCTTTAATTAGCCACTTGGATTTATGATGGTGCTCAGCAGGGGCTTGATTTCTGATAAACGGAACAGAATATAAAAACCACGTGCGCAGTTGCGGCCACGCCCCGCTCCCGGCCCCGCGCTGCCTCACGGTTGACAGAGGCCCAGGCTGTCGCTGCTCCAAAGGAGGTGCCCAAGAGCCCATCCGTTTGTCCAGCAGATTTTTATCAAGGGCCTACTATGTGCCAGGCCCTGGGACACACCAGGGAGCCAAGCAGGCTCAGCCCCCACCCTCGTGTCACCAAAACTCTAGATTAGAGGGACGATCGGAACAACATAATCAATAAACAAATTGCACAGCGGTCAGGAGGTGGCCAGACAAAGGGGGAAAGAATACTAAAAGGCTGGGGGGATCAGAATTCGGGGTGCAGGCAAGATGTGCAGAGGCCTCATTGAAAAGTTGACACTTAGCCGGGTGTGGTGGCCCAAGTCTGTAATCCCAGGACTTGGGAGGCTGAGATAGGAGGATCACAGGTTCGAGGCTAGCCTCAGCAACATAGCAAGACTCTCAGCAACTTAGCGAGAACCTGTTTTGAAATAAAAAGAAAATAGGGCTGGGGATGTAGCTCAAAGGTAGAATGCCCCTGTGTAGGAAACTGTTCTAAGTCTAAAAAATAATGGCTCAGGGATTTCTAGTTTCTTGTTTGCTTTGGCAGAAGACTGCCTTTCTTGAGGGAATGAAGAGCGTGACCTCGATGCCCCTTCGCTATCTAAGCCGTTTCCTCCTGTTTTGCTACACCTGTTGCTGGCTTTGCTTAAAGGTAGAAGACCGCCTAAGGAGGTCACTGGAGACAGCAGCCTCTGCCTCTTGCAAAAACTGCCAGATAGCAACTTCTCTTCTAAGGCATTCCTAACCCAGTGCTCTACTCCTTAGCCAGAGACAGTTAATGATTCGATGCCCCAGCCTGAATTCTGTAAACCTGTAATAAAAGGAAGAGCTGGGCTTTGTTCAGGGAGTTTGGCTCTCTGGCCTTCTCCCCCTCACCTCTTCAAGACCAGGAATAAAGTCTCAAGAGCATTTGTTTTTTTTTTTTTTTTTTTGCTTTGTTTTTGGTGGTACCAGGGATTGACCCCAGGGGCATTCTACCCCCGGGCTACACCCTCAGCCCTATTTTTTTATTCTTTATTTTGAAACAGGGTCTCACTAAATTGCGGAGGGCCTCATTTAGTAGCTGAGGCTGGCGGCGAACCTGTGATCCTCCGGTCTCAACCTCCCAAGTACTGGGATTACAAGTGTGCGCCACCACGCCTGGCTCAAGAGCATTTATTTCATGGTGTTGTCCCGTGCGCTGCTGGGACAGAGCCCGGCACCCCTGGGTTCAATACCTAGTACCAAAAAAAAAAAAATTGACATTTTAGAAAAGCTTGGATAGAGGTGAGCCAGTTAGCCATGGATGGGTTGACAGGGGCACCATCACACTGACACCCTCTCTTCAGGCTCAGCCTCCGGGGCACCCCAGGCCACACATCAGTGACCAACGAGGAGCAAACACAGGGCGAACCCTGACTCCCTCCCTCCTCTGTGGCCTCTGCTGGTGGCCGTGGGCTGTGACTGTCAGGGTGGGGGGGACATAAGGGTGGATACCCCTGTGTCTGCTCCTGAAGACCCCAGGAGGGGACCAGTGGCCGGTGACCCTGCAGCCCCTCGCCCAGCCCCACCCACAACAGACCGAGGGAGCCGGCCACATCCTGGGCCTCTCGGAGAATAAGAAAGAAGCCAAGAATTTTCTCTGCCAAAACCGCGTGCGCAGGACCACGTGGGCACCCTCGTGCGACGTTGGCTTCCTTGACCAGAGGGTCTCTGAGGCCCTCCTCCGCCTGTGACTCAGTTTCCACAGTCTCGTCCTCGCCCATCCAGAGGCTGAGGGCCCCAGCGCGGGTGCGGGTGAAATGGCTCGTACCAAATCCCCAGTGCCACATAAGTGTGTTCCCACAAGCCGGCAGCCAGCCCATCCTCAGTCTCCCCACGTGCCCCTGCGGCCGGTCACTTCAAACGCTCCCGCTGCGGCCCTGGTCCCGGGTTCAGCGCGGGCATCAGCGCTCCTGTTCACTGTGCCCACTGCCTGGTTAATATCACTGAGGCCGAGGGGGTGGGTGACCACTCTGCTCCTGTGGCTCAAATAAGCCTGAATTGTGGAACCCCAGGACTGAGTCGCGGTTTCAGGGGCGGAAACTGGACTCTGTTTGCAGAGACTGTTTTAAACATGCGCTCAGAAGGGAAAACCTTCTGAAGAGGGTAAAGGCAGAGAGAGCAGCATTTCCTGGTCACACGTGGACATCTGTCTAACCACTCTGATAGGAAATGTGTTCAGAGAGGTCCAGTAACTCGCCTGAGGTCACACAGCAAGTAGGAAGCAGAGCTGGCATTCAAACCCAGGACTGGTGTAGATGCCTGGGCTAGAACACAACCTGGAGGGACCCAAGGAGAGGCAACTGCTTGGACAGTAGGGATGGAGATGGTGGGGGGTGCACTGTTCCAGCTCAGGGACCCGGGTAGCAAGTGACATGGGTTTGGCGCTCAGGGGAACGATTTAGACTTGGCAGCCCACAGGTGAACAAGAGAAGAAGAAGGGTCAGCGGTGTAAACAAACATAACCTGGAGGGATTCCTCCCGCCGCCTCTCCAGGGGCAGCTGCCCAGGGAGATTCCCCGAATGCGGCCTCCCCCTGGAGTCCCTGCTGAATGAAGGCTTCTCATTCCTGCTCACGGCAGGAAGGTTTTAAACTGAAGCTTTAATGCAGAAACTGGCCCGGTTACATCGATTTCCATTACAGAAAAACACCCCTGAGGCCGCGGGGCATGAGGAGGGGCTGGAGGAAGTGGGAGGTCTATGCCAGGAGCCTGGAGGAGCCCTGGTTGGCTCCTGGGAAGGCCGCCCGGACCCCTGCAGCCTGCCTGCAGTCCTCCAGCAAGGACACTGGCCAGCAAACACCGAGATGCAGAGGGACACGGGTGCGCCACCTCCTGTGGGTCCCTGGGGGGGGGAGACACCTTTCCGGCTATGGGCCTGCAGCCCGTGCACCGCGCAGCCTCAGGGCAGGAGCTCAAGGACCTGAGAGCAAGCTAGGGGACGTGGTCCTCCCCGCTCGAGGGCTCAGCGTGAGGACCAGCCCAGGCCGGGCAAAGGGCCACCTCTGTGCCGGAGGCCAGCAGCCGCTCAGAATTCACCTGCACCGTCGACCCGTGCTGACCCAGTAGCAAGAAGACCCTCACTGAGGCACCCGCAGAGTGAAGGGCCCTAGTAGGGGGTTGGGGGGCAGTCCTACTGAGCAGCTGAGCCTTAGACGCCTGCTCTAAAATGGGTCATCAGGGCTGGGGGTGCAGCTCAGTGGGGGAGCACTTGCCTAGCATGCCCGAGGCCCTGGGTACCATTCCCAGCTCTGCAAAAAAAGGGGGGTCATCAAAGAACACCCCAGGGCGGCAGTGAGTTTATTGCACGACTGGGTGGGGCACGTGTCAGCTTGTTTCTGTCACTGACTTCAATCTCGTCTTCTCCAACCACCTTGAGATGAGCCTGCAGCCCTCTAACCTATCTGTAATGACAGCCCATTTGGGCCATCTCTCCCATCTCCAATAGTCAGGGATCTTCGTCTGAATCTACCCCGAGCGGTCTCCTTGCTGGGCCAGCCTGCCTTCAGAGACACAGTGAATGGGGACGTTCATTGTCCCCCCCAGCCCAGGCCGGCAGAGGTTGTACCAGACTCCATGGCAGCCTGTCCCACGAGGAAGGTGATAGCAATACCCAGCCCTACTGTGTGCTTCAGAAGCTCCCGGTATGCGCCCCATTATATGCACGTCTCACTCCTCAGCACCATGTCCCCCCAGATCGGTTATCATCCCCACTTTGTATAGCGGGGTGGGCTGGGAGAAGTCCAGGGACTCCCCAGAGGCCGCATGGCCCTGAAGTGGCTGATGTAGGATTTGCCCCAAGCTGGCAGGCTCCGGAGCAGTGCCCTGAGCTGTTCGACCCTCCTGCCTCCACTTACAGGAGCGGGAGGCCAAGCCAGCGTGCGCTTGGCAGAGCTGGAGGGGGAGGCAGGGCTGGGGCGGAGGCTGCCATCCCTGGGTCGCCTGGTGGGGACAGGAGCCAGCTTTACCCTCTGAAGTAAGGACCACGACAGGTCCCTCATCTGGGAAACGACTCCAGGTCCCCCCACCCCATTACGAGGCTGAGCCAGGATTCGCCCACCTTCTGTCCCCCAGGACCTCGAGGGGGAGCCGGGGCTGGCTCAGCTTAGCTGAAGATGGAACCCCCACCTCCGCTCCTCTCCCCACAAACAGCTGGCAGGGCTCGGCCCTGCAGCCAAAGACAGCAGCGCAGCTGGGCTCACGGCAGGGCACAGGGAGGGGCTGTGATGTTCAGCTCCGGGGCTATTCTCAGGTCCTGGGGCCCAGGCTACGGGAGGAATAAGGTCACACTTCTGTCCCCGAGAGAGAAGTGACTCATATTTGGACACACGGGGACAGAGGGCCTGGGCTGCAGGACTGCCCGGCTCGGGAAGTGAGAGCTGTAGAGGCCAAGAGTGGGGGTGGGGAGCGGGGTACACACGCAGCCTCACGCCCTACGGCTTGTGCAGTCAACTGACACCTGGGCAGACATGCGCTTGTGCCATCCGGCCACCATTCTCTGCTTGCTGATGGGGCCAAGGGCCTCTGCTTGCTGACGCGTCCCAGCTCCCGAGCCCCGCCTGGCACCCAGAAGGGCCTCTGTAAATGTTTCTCGAATACAATGATGGCCCCATGAGGAAGCTGCTATCTTATTTCTGAGAGATTCACTGTCTGGTGGGGAAGGCAGAGATGTCACTAGTAATAGTCATAGCCAAGCCAGGCGTGGTGGCGCATATCTGTAATCCCAGTATTTAGGAGGCTGAGACAGTAGGATTGCAGGTTCGAGGCCAGCCTCTGCAACTTAGCAAGGCTTCAGCAACTTAGCAAGACCCTTTTTCAAAATAAAAAGAAGGGCTGACAGTGTAGCTTAGAGGTAGAACACCCCTGGGTTCAATCCCCATAATAATAATAATAATAATAATAATAATAATGATAGTCCTAGCCAAGCACTTTCTACACCTCAGTCCGTCCTCACAGCGTGGCATGAGGGGTGAACAGTCCTGACCCGCCTTGCACAGGGTCTGCACTAGGCTATAACAGCAGACCCAGGCGGAGGCCACTATTCTGCGAGGGCAGCTCAGAAATGCCCGCGGTTCACAAGTGCTGGGATAGACAGACGGGGCTGGCGGGGTGAGGGGGGTGCTGATCCTCTGGGACAGATACCACATGGTATTGACCGGGGACCCAGGAAGAACCTGCCGGGAGGAGCTCAGGGGCCCTTGGTGAATCTGCAGCCACGTTACTGCATAGAACCAGAATGACCCGCCCACTTGTCATTCACCCATTAGTCCATCAAGCCACACATCCACCACCCATCCATCCATCACTCACTCACTCATTTTCCCATCTGTCCATCAACTCAGCCCTCTCCACGCAGTGCTACCCAACTGTCCACGTGCACATTCTCCTTTCCCTGCTTGCCCATTGCCCATCCATGCATCCATCCATCCATATATCCATCCACCCATCTATGCATCCACCCATCCATCCATCCAACCATCCATCCATTCACTTATCCACTTAACTATCTATTTATCCATCCATCCACCCCATCCATCATCCTCCCTCCCATCCATCCATCCATCCATCCATCCATCCATCCACCCATCCATCCATCCTTTCATCCACTATCCACCCACCCATCTGTTCATCCTTCTATCCATTTATCCATCCATCTATTCACCCACCCATCTACTCATCCATCTATCCACCCACCTACCCACCCATCCATCCATTCATCCACTTATCCACCCACCTATCTACTTATCCATCCATCCACCCATCCATCATCTATCCCCATCCATCAACCAACCCATTCATTTATCCATCTATCAATTCACTCACTCTTCCATCCATCTAGCCATCCACTTATCCATCCATCCATCCATCCATCCATCCATCCATCCAACCATCCATTTATCCATCCAACCATCCTTCTATCCATCCATCCATCCATCCAACCATCCATTTATTCACCCACTTATCCACTGGCTTGTCTACTCAAATATCCATCCATCTATCCATCATCTACTCACCCACCATCAATCCACCCATCCATTTATTCATTCATCCATCAATTCAGTCACCATCCATCAATCTTATCCATCCATCAATTCACTCACCAATCCATCAGTCCACCATCCACTTATCCATCCATCCACCTTTCCCCCCACCGACCAGTCCATCCATGCTATCTACCACCTATTCACTCATGCCCGTGTTCATCTGCCCACCACACATGCTGCTCGCTGGACACCCAGTCCTCGCCATCTCCCAGGATGCTAAGACCTGGACATTTTAATCTGGTGCAAAGACTCAGTGTGGTTGGGAAGGCCAGACCAACACCAAGCTGTCACCTGTTAAAAGAGGCCTCTGCTATAAAGGCCAGAAGGAGGAGGCTAAGGGACAGGCCAGACCGAGCAGACTAGTCAGGGTTGGCTTCCTGGAGGAGCAGGAGCTTGCTAAAGCTGTCAGCTCACAGCCCCCTTCACTGCCCCAGCTACCTTGCAGGAACCAGAACCCAGCCAGGCCCGCTCCGCCCGCTTTTCTGAGCGGCCTCTGTTCCCGCTGCAAAAATTCTCTTCGTCATCGTTCCTGATGGCTCGGCCACGCCGTTGAGGCAGCAGGCTGGTGCTCGGTTTATAACAGTAATAAACTCACACGCCCCGCGAAGCCCACCTGTGGGCCGGGGGAGGGAAGGACCCGGCAGGGCCTGGAGGTGGGAAGAGAGGGTGCTAATTACACGGCAGAATTAATCACAGCACCTCTACCCAGAGGACTTCGCGCATCAGCGTCTGCCCGGGAAGAGCAGCTTCGTCTGGGGTGCGGGGAGAATTAATTAAAGTTGGGGACGCGCTCCAAGAGTGGGGGAGGAAAGGTGCCCGGCAAGTGCCAAGCGTGCTTATTAATAAGGCATCGGTGCCAAGTCGGGACGTGGCTGGACTGCGCGTCCGTGTCCAGCCAGGGGGTGGGGGCTCCACGGGCGTCCCGCGCGGCCAGGCTGTGAGCACCAGGACCACACGGGCTACTGCACACCCGGGTGACGCTGGGGACACTGAGCCAAGTCAGACCCTGCCCATCGGTCCTCAGGGGGCTCCTGGCAGTGCAGAAGCACAGACAGCACGATGTGGGCAGGGACCTGGGCAGGGGCTCGGACACCGCCTCCAGGAGGAGCAGATGAACGAGCCACGTGGTCAAAGACAAAAGGAGCCCGAGAGGGTGTCCAGGAAATGAAAGTAGAGTGTGGGGTCCAGCAGCATGAAAGAACAGTGTCTTCAGAAAAGGTGAAGAGGCCGGGCGTGGCGGCGCACGCTTGTAATCCCAGGACTTTGGGAGGCAGAGACCGGAGGATCCGGGTTCACGGCCAGCCTCAGCTCTCTCTCTCTCTCTCTCTCTCTCTCTCCCCCTGTCTCTCTCTCTCTCT
>PVJS01022846.1:6020-30255 GCA_004027185.1 Glis glis | reverse complement strand
GCTACACCCCCAGCCCTATTTTTTATACTTTATTTTGAAACCGAGTCTCACAAAGTTGCGGAGGGCCTCACTAAGTAGCTGAGGCTGGCCGCCAACCCGGATCCTCTGGTCTCAGCCTCCCAAGTACTGGGATTACAAGCATGCGCCACCACGCCCGGCTCTCTTTATTTTTTATTTTGAAATAGAGTTTCACTAATTTGCTGAGGCTGGCCTCAAACCTGCGTTCCTCGTGTCTCAGACTCCCAAGTACTGGGATTACAGGTGTGTGCCACTGCACCCGGCCCAACTGTTAATCTTTCTTAGCAGCATGTCGCACCTCCCCAGCACTACTTCAGGGAAAGCAGCTTCAGGCTTGCAGATCTCCAGGTTTCTCTTCCACATTCCACAGTGCTTCCCTCTCCTCTTCCAAATGCTGAACTTCCTAGAGGCTTCACTGCAAGGAAGTGCTGCTGTCCCTCAGTGCTCAGGCAGCCTCCTGGGCTGTGCACACCACTGGGGAGGCTAGGAAAGCCAGGGCACTCTCAGTGAAAGTTCTGATGAAGAAAAACTGAGACTCTAATTGGTGAAAGATGTCTCTAGTGCACATTAGGGCCATGAAAAGCAGCTGAGCTTACCTGTCACCCAGCTCTGATCTGCTGAATAGGGAAGATGCTCCCAACCCCTATAGGGAATGTGCTACCTGGCTCTGAAAGATGCTTATTAAGGTTTTACTTTCCCTGGCATATATCAGCCTTTTAGGTCTGGACTTTTTATTTAAAATAATTACACCTTACACTCAGGTAGCAGTTTGCAGTTTGCAGTGCCTTTCTTCACTCGTTTGTGCTTTACCTGAAACTCTCTGAGGTGTTCCAAATAATGACGAGAATGATGACAATAATAAGAGCAGCTAACCTTTAGTAGATATCTACCTATGGGCCCCTGACCGTTTTGGGTGATTCACTTGTGCTATCATTTTACCCTCACAGAATTCCCTGTGAGTACTGCTCCTGATTTACTGGTTAGAAGACTGGCTAAGTAACTCATCGCAGGGGAGTTCGCTGTAGCTGTTTGAGTCAGGAAATAAAGCCAGATGGTCTGCTCTGGAGCCTGCACCCTCATCACACTACCATAGGCCTCCTGAGTGTCCCCACTGTGTAGGTGTGCAAACAGAGGCTTTGACATTGCTCTTCACTTGTGAACCTTGAAATAGAACCCATAGTTTAGTAATCTCCCCACTTCATAAGATTTCCCCTTTAAAACCTAGCTCCATACCATTTCTCAATATCTTTCCAGAAGAATTAAAATCAGAATACTATAGTGATACATGGATATCTATGTTTATAGCAGCACAATTCGCAATAGCCAAATTATGGAGCTGACCTAGGTGTCCATCAACAGATGAATGCATAACGAAAATGTGATATATACACACAATGGAGTTTTACTCAGCCATAAAGAAAAACAAAATTACATCATTTGCAGGACACAATTGATGGAACTAGAGAATATTATGCTGAGTGAGATTAGCCAGTCTCAGAAAGTCAAGGGTTGTATGTTTATGTGTTCTCACATATATGGAAGCTCAAGAGAAAATAGATGTGATAATTAATCTAATTTGTCAACTTGACCGGATCATGACACACCCAAGATCATGTGACTTTGGGTGTGTAACAGCAGATTAAACAGAAAGTCCTGCCCTAAATGTAGGCAGCAGGGTTCTGATAGGTGCAGGACTTAGACAAAAGAAGGAGAAAGCCGCGTAGAGGGATGTGTGACTCTTTCCAAAGAAAACGCATCTGCTCTCGTCTGAGATCGTCAGCCTCCAACTTCGCTGTTTCTCTGAAGAGCTTCTTGATCTTCTGCTCTCATCTGAGATCGTCGGCCTCCAGCCCTTCGAACTGAAACTTCACCATCATTTCTCTGAAGAGCTCTTAGACCGCTCCACCAGCTACTGGTTCCTCTGACTCTCCACGTGCAGTCGGAACTTGGGACTACATTGTAAGCTGATCTGATAAATCCCTTTTTCCATATACTCATTCTGTGAATTCTGTTAGTCTAGTGAACCCTGACCAATACAATAGGAAACAAAAAGGACTTCAGATAAACGAGGAGAGAGACCAGTAGAATAGGGGAAGGGGATTAGGGGAGGAAAGGGGGGAGGAGAAAAAAGAGAACTGATGAAAGAAACAGTTCAAATAATACTACATCCATATATGAAGGTATCACTACCAGTCCCACTAACATGTGGAGAGGGAGGAAGAGGGGGTGGGACAGGGAGGAAAACACACTAAGTGCTGTATACATGCACGTTTGTGTCACTGAATCTCATTATGATGTGTAATTACAATGCACCAATAAAAGTATTTATTTTATTTTACGGTACTGGGGATTTTACTTCTGAGCTATACCCCCAGCCCAATTTTTTTAATTTCTTTTTTTGAAATAGGGTCTCACTAAGTTGCAGAGGGCCTCACTAAGTAGCTGAGGCTGACCGCGAACCTGCGATCCTCCTGTCTCAGCCTCCAAAGTACTGGGATTACAAGCATGCGCCACCATGCCTGGCCCAATAAAAGTATTTAAAAAAAACACCCTAGCACTTTTTAGCTAAACTCCAAATGGAAGCAGCTTTGTACAATGTGGAGGAGAGGATACAAACAGACTTAGGATGAAGAGAGTGTTTTAGTACTAACGTCAGTCTAAGATGATCCAGACTTCCCAGTCCAGCCCCTTCTATCTTCCTACAGCCTGTGGAATGGATCTTTGCTCATAGAAACGACCACATTACACAAGATCAATGTAAGGGCCAGAAGTTCCCTAAAGAAAGACCAATCTCCGTGCAGTCTTGCCACAATACTTCAAAATTCCATTTTTGTGGACTGGACCTGAGCCATCATGTTCCCCTCGAGGACTGCTTGCTCTGTGACACTTAAGATACTTATTTTCTGCAGTTCCTCTTTTCCTGACTTGTAAACAGTTTTCCGCTACAAGTTAAAGCAAAAGAGCCAGAGTGGGTATATTTAGTGGATTCATTTCTAGCTGGGCATTCGCTACAGCTAGAAATAAGCAGCTGCTCAGTAAATGACTTTATTTTTAGAATACTCCAGTTTATTCTCTTAAATATTCTGTTGCTCACCATGTTCTTTATGAGTGCACATACTTATTATGCAGCACCCTGAGCAGCTAAAACAGAGTGAATGCAAAACACAGAGATTACTTTCGGTATGCAATTCCACATCTCTTTCTGTTCGGTCTCTGCGGAGTCCTTCAGCTCACAGGTAGAAGTACTATATTTGCCTGTTTTCATCTTCAAAGAGTTTTTTTTTTTTGGACAATTGGTTTGTTTGTTTTCAGTCCCTTTGATAAAATGCCTAAGAGAGTCAACTTTTAAGGAGGAAAGTTTATTTTAGTTCATGGTTTCAGAGCTTCCAGTTCACAGTAGGCCTGTTGTGTGGCTTTGGGGCCTGTGGCAAGTCAAATCATCGTGGCTGGGTGTGCATGGAGGAGCAAGGTTGTCACCTCATGGTGGCTGGGAAGCAAAGAAGGAGAGAAGCAGGAAGGAGCTGGGGCCCCACTATCCCCATCAAGGGCACACCCCCAATGACCTAATTTCCTGCCACACCTCCTAAAGATTGCATCATCTTTCAGTAGCACCACAGGCTGGTGACCTAGCCTTCAACACATGGGCCTTTGGGGACATTTCTAAACCATAGCAGTTGGTGATTAATCTTGTAACTGTCTTTAGAACTTTACTATCTGTCTCTTACAGGTAAAGAAACTGAAGTAGAAAAATCAGGAAGGTAGAATACTAGGTAAGAGCTAGGAAGGGTATTTTTTAAGAGCTGAGATTAAGATGAGACTAGCTCTTCCTCTGAGGATCTGTGCTTACAGTTCTCCTGCTCCATGAAAAATACATGCCATTTAAATATTTACATTTTGCTAACAGTAGCAGAAATAATGCCAACAAATGTTAATTAAGCAGCCACGAGATGATTAAAACACTGGTCTTGGCCTCCTCAGCAAGAGTAAATCTATTAACATTTTCTTATTGACTCTCAGATGCCTCACTGTGATCTGTCTCCATGGGCTGAAACAAAACAAATTTTTTGATCAAAGGGATTTGTCTGGGGGATCAGCTTTTCCAGTAGATGTTCATCCCATGGCTGGTGGGAGTGGATGCTTATCTGAGGGCAGCCAGAAATGGCAACATGACTCTTAGCAAGGATTTGTCATAAAAACGGTCACTCTGTGGGCCAGGTATGAGCCAGGGCCGCTCAGCGCCTGCTGTTCCTTGCTTCTACTGTTTCTTGAACAAAGGGCCATCTCTCTCCCAGCTTTCACAGATGAGATTCCTCTATCTGCAAGCAGCCTGTGTTCCTTCCCCAGCCCTGGGGCCTGCAGCCATCAACGCTAGGCGAGCGTATGTGTCTGCATGCGCTTCTCCCCAGGCCAGCAAGCTCTTTCTCTGCTAAGTTGGGGACTGGCTTCATCACTTCCACTAAGCACAGAGGCTGGCTGAGTACTCAGTTTTCTATCCAGGAATTGTTCCCTAGCCTTTTCCTTTGCATTCTGACAAGTTAATTCTGGCCTCTGCTGGCCGGTTCTCTGCTACTCTCCCTGGTAAGGGAGCCACAGCAACACTTCCTTTTCCCACTAAGGCAACTTGTGAACAATGCTGGATGAGGTAGGTCTCTTTGTTGGTCTGCCTTTCCCCCAACTCTGGGCCCTCTCTCTCTCTTTTCTTTCCTTCTTTCTTTTTCTTTTTCTTTCTTTTTTTTTTTTTTGGTGGCACTGGGGATGGAACCCAGGGGCACCAAAAATCTATTCCTATGAACTATTGAACTATCCCCCCCCAGCCCTGTTTTCAATTTTTTATTTTGAAACAGAGTCTCGCTAAGTTGTTGAGGGCCTAAGTTGCTGAGGCTGACCTTGACCCTGCGATCCTCCAGTCTCAGCCTCCCAAGTACTGGCATTACAGGTGTGCTCCACCCTGCCCAGCTCCCACTCTCCCTTTTAATTTTCTTTTTTATGCTAGGGTCCTTTCTTGGTGACTTTGTCACTGCCACTGAGAATTTGGGTTTGTGTTTGGTAGATAGGCAGGCCCCAGTTTGCACGCCAGGAGTAGACCTTAAAGCCTCACTTTCAAGTATCTCCTGAGGCTACAGACTCTTGTCATTAAAGGATGGGGAGCTTTTGTACCAGGAAAGATTTCAGTTACAAACAAGAATTTATAGTAAGAAGAATCTCAAAATAAAAAGCACCTCATTCATTCAGTCTGAAAATATTCTCATGAGTTTTGGGACTGCAGAATCATGATGCTTGCCCTCCAGGAACGCAAGAGACAGCAAAGGTGACGGAAGGACATCAGTGTTCAATGTGGGAGATAAGTACCCTGACAGGTGTGTACATGTGGAACTCATATAAAGGGCACTGTAATTAGACTGTTAAAGAGCCTAAATAGTTGGGCGTGGTGGTGCACACCTATAAACCCAGCACTTGGGAGGCTGAGACAGAAGGATTACAGGTTTGAGGCCAATCTCAGCAACTTGGCAAGGTCTCTCAGCAACTTAGTGAGACCCTGTCACAAAATAAAAAATAAAAAGGGCTGGAGGTGTAGGTCACCTGTAGAATGCCCCATGGGTTAAAACACACACACACACACACACACACACGCTGAATGGAGCAAGTGATGCTAAAGGACAACTGTAGATAAGACTATGCTTAAGAGGAGGTTGTAGGTGTGAGGTGAGACAGTCACCCAAAAGGACATATGGTAGTTAAGTAGGAGGAATATACAGGGCCTGATGAGTCACTGGCTTAGAGAGGAAGTGGGGCTGGTAGTGTGGGAGATGAAAAAAGTTACAAGAGTTGTCAGATTCCTCTTTTCAGTACCCTGTTGGGTGGAAGTGTCAGTCTTTGAAATGGGACTGCAGGAAGGGGGTAGGATTTGTCAGGAAAGGAGTTTCCTTTGGGGCATTTGGGGCATCGGTAGGTCATCGAGTGAAGATGGCATCCTACTTGCCTGTGTGTTTCACTGGCCTGTGTGTGGACAGTTATGGCCATGTTACCAGGCCCCAGCAGGGAAATTTCCAATTGGCAGGGAGTCTTGGCATTTTCTGAGAGCAGAAAACTCTTTCAAATACTTCATGGATACATAAACTTTTAGAATCAGAAGTGCCCTTAGAGAACACTGACTAGTCTTAATTGAAGATTCATGTCTAACCTTAGCAGCAAGCTTTGGGCACCATTAGTAAAGACTAGTGTTATAATTGTCTACTATTGGAAGGATGAAAAAGAGTGAAGAAGGACTTTTGCCCCTAACGCAGATGTTCCAATTCTAAGTCTGATTTATTCAGATGTGAATGAGAATCCAGAAGGCACATACTTATCAAACCATGTGGCAAATAGACAACTTATTTAAGAGACCCCTCCCTCAGAACTTTAAGTCAGAAATCCTTAACAGTCAAGGATATCTCTGTTCATTTAAGTCCTCCTATCTCTGTTCCTTTAATGGAATTAGAATCTGAATGACAAATATAATCTCCCTTGACATTTCCCCCTCATACTCAATTCTATAAAACGGAGCGGGGGTAAGCTCACCAAGTGCTGTGTGCATGTATGTCACTCTTACTATGAACTACATTATGATATGAAACTATAATGCACCAATAAAAGTATTTTAAAAAACAGAAAAATTCATTAGGTGCCATGCCTGTAGTCTTAGTACTCAGGAGGCTGAGACAGGATTGCAGGTTTGAGGCCAGTGCACAGTAACTTAGGGAAACCCTGTTTCAAAATAAAAAAGGGCTGGGGGATGTAGCTTTGAGGTTAGAATGCCCCTGGGTTCAATCCCTAATATCACAAAAGAAAAAAACCAGAAAGAAATGAAAGGAAAAAGGGCTGTAGCTACAGCTCAGATGTGATGCGCCCCTGGGTTCAATCCCAATGAACCCTCCCCCTGCAAAAAAAGAAAGAAAAAGAAAAACTCAATATTTATTGAGTTTTCTGCACCAAAAACTGCTAAGTACCATGAATCAGAGACAGAAAGAAAAATTATAAGGTATGGTCTCAACTTTCAGATTGCTTATGACCTAGCAAAAGAAATACAGATTTAGTTCCATTCATATCATGCTAAGTGAGATAAGCCAGCCTCAGAAAGTCAAAGGTCATATGATTTCTCTCATATGTGGAAGCTAGAACAAAAATAGGAAGCAAAAGAGACTTCAGTCAAATGAGGAGAGAAGCCAGTAAACTAGTGGAAGGGGACTGGGGAGGGAGGGGGGAAGGGAAAAGCAAGGACTGAGGAAGGGAACAGTTCAAATAAGGTTATGTCCATACAAGGTGTCACTACCGATCTCACTAACATGTATGCTGAGGGAGGAAGGCAAGGGGAAGGCGGGTACATGGAGGGAAATACACCAAGTGATGTGCGCATATGTTTGTATTACTTTGAATCTTGTTATAATGTATAATTATATAAAAGTATAAAAAAGAAATACATATTTAAAGAAAAATTACACAACATAAATTCTTACTTGTTTTATTGTCAGTTTTATCTCTCAAAGGGTTAAGAAAGCAGTAAGAAGAACCAATGCTTAGGGTCTATGTATGAGAAACATTCAGGGAAGAAACATTAAACTCACAATTTGTTTTCCTCTCAAGAGATGGAGGAGGTCTGGGGAGGCAAATAGGGGACAGAATTAATTAAGGAAACACTTTCATTGATGATATGTACATATACCAAATTATCAATGCCGATCTTAATATCTTGTACAGGGAAGAGGAGGGAGTGGGGTGGGATCTGGGGGAGGCTCACCAAGTGTTGTGCGCATGTAACATCCCTATCACTCTGAACTACATTATGATGTGAGACTACAATGAACCAATAAAAGTATATTAAAAAAAGAATTATGTTTGGGAAAAATACTAAATTAGACATTAGCTAGAAGGAATGAAGGCCTGAGAGAGGGAGAAGTTCAAGAGTCCTGGTGTGGAAGAACATCAGGATACTCCCAAAATTTACAGGTGGTCCCTGTAAATGCTGCTTAGTGAGAAGTCTGGAGAGGTGCCACTAAACAAAGCAAGAGGCAGGGAGAAGAGAGGAGAGAAAGAGAGAGAGAGCAACCTACCTTTAAAATGCAAGCATATGAGCTTAAGGACAATGCAGGACAATGTTCTAGACTGGACTTGCTTTTTTAAAAAAATTGATAAATACTTAGAAAAGGAAGCACAATTAACCTGTACCAACCTTGTTAATGAAGAGTAAATCACACCAAGCTCACCGTACTCTTCCTTTCCAAACAGCAATCACACTGACACATAATCAAAACACAGTTGACATCGCGTGTCCCATTTATTTGGGGATACCACGTGTGATTTTCTGAGCCACAATTCCAAAGATATTGCAAGAACCTTAAAAATTCTCAGAATATAGCCTTTGAGCCTGTACTTTAGGTGTAATTAAATTCTCATGTATTTGCAATGTCCTCGTGCTCAATGAACTGAAAGCCACCGTCCAGCCCAGGAGGCTATTAGAGAGAACCAGCAGTTACATTTTAGTTATTTATTCACTTTATCGCATGCTATACTCTCTCTCAACTCTTCAACCTTTCCATTAATCTGTTAGCCTGTCTCCAGACTCTGTTTGCTTTAAGTTGCTTTTTTTCAGGCCCTGGGACTTGATTAAGGAAAATATCTATGCAATTCATCAAAGCCAGAAGAAAACCCAAGTCGTTGTTCAAGTTCCAGGTGTAATGTAACCTTTTGCTTCACCCCCGTATTTATTAAGTAGGTCAAGTAGTGGACATGGGCCCCTGAGGGTCTTTGTTTGACCTTGATCTGGGCCTGGCTGCCTTGAGAAAAACCACCTGGACTCAGAGTGCAGATTGTTTCTTATTTTGTTGACTAGATCAATGGCTTTCCAATCTTTCCTGCCGTGACTTACATTACAGATGGCCTTTAGGTGTGGCCACACTCATGGTCCTACCAGATTATAGGTGCGGCAAGGATCAGATCGGGTGCAGTATATGTGCAGGTCTTAGGAGCCTCTTCCTAAGTCTCCATCTTCTTTTTTCACTTAAGAGGGCATACTGAGCAGTGAGTGAAATTCATGTTATTACAGTGACACCATCTTGATTCTGGTCTTATGATTATGAAAAATCTGTCCCTCTATCTTGGTGTTTATTAAAGGTGGCAAGTTACTTACAACATTTCATAATTGATTGTCCAGCACCAGTGGGTCGTGACTCAGTATCAAGGACTGGACGGATAACAGGGATGCAGCCAGTGGCGGAACACTACAGCAAAAACTACTCACTGTATTGGGGGAAAATACAGTTTGTAAGACCTCTGTTCTAAGTGAGCATGTTGCAGGTAGATCAGTTGTTGTTTTCCATGTTGCAGCTATATGTTTCTCAGATTAAAGCAAACAAATGCAAAAAGACCCAAAACCCCCCAACTCCCAAAACCTACACTGACAGACTTTTCCTCCTTTAAGTATCAATCTCTTGACTCCCTTTTCCTTCCTACCTATTGAAATTTGCACTCATCAAAAGGTCTATAATCCCAGCATTTGGGAGGCGAAGACAGGAGGATCGCAGATTCAAGACCAACCTCACCAACTTAGCAAGGCCCTGTTTCAAAATTAAAAAGTAAAATAAAAGGGCTAGGGGATGTAGCCTGGAGCTAGAACACTACTGAGTTCAATCCCCCTGGCCCCCCCCAAAGTCTGGGATCAATCATTAACACCGTAGTACAAATCTAAGTCATGTACTTTGCTTTTCCATGAAAGGTATATTTGCATTTTTTCTTATTGCAAGTGTGGAGTTAAAAAGTAGTTCTATCCATAGATGTAATTATAAATACCTGCTCTAAAACCAGACAGTTTGATGCTGAAATCTGGTGGTAAGATGAGTTAGCACTTTCTGAAATTATGAGAAAAAGGCAGTTGTAGAGGGAGGGCAATGTTGAGCCAGAGCCTCCTCTCCCGAGGGCTTGTGGAGGTTGGGGCCATGTCAGTTATTCCCCTCCACAAGGGTCCATTGCACTGAAATGGAAAAATTACCACTTTTTAAATAGGAAGAACAGTTTGATTCAGCCCATTTTCACAAACTAACTCATTTTCTTTCTTTTCTTTTCTTTTCTTTTTTTTTCTTTTCTTTTCTTTCTGTGGTACTGGGGGTTGAACCCAGGGATATTCTACCTCTAAGCTATATCCCCAGCCATATTTCATCTTTTATTTTGTAACAGGGTCTCACTAACTTGCTGAGGACCTCGCTAAGTTGCTGAGGCTGGGCTTAAACCGGCAATCCTCCTATCTCAGTCTCCCAAGTACTGGGTTTACAGGCATGTACAACCACACCTGGCTCCTAACTTTTTTTGATAAGAGTACTGCAAATAGGATGATAAGAAAACTAAATGTCAAAGAGGAAGGTGAAAAGGAAAATCAACATATCAAACTCTTCATATCAACCCTAACCCATAGACAGTTACAGGACCTGTTCTCAGTAATTCTTTTACTGTATACCCTTTCTGAATTAGTTATGTACATGTGGTGGGCAATTAACTAGGGTTTTGTTTTTCTAATTAAAAATTAGGGCTCAATAATGGGAAAACTATACCACTGACTAATCTAAATGCTTTAGGCATTTAAATTCAGCTTAAAACAAACCATATCCCTGATTAGGTGTTTACTACAGTTCAATTTCTTCAATTTAAAAAGTCAAATCGAGGATGATAATCTCCATTTAACTCATTTAGTCCCATCATCCTGGATGTGGAACACCTATAAAAAAGACTAGTATAAAATATATAATATGATTATATAGCATATAATATGACAATTATGTAGTATATAACATGATTTTATATAATGTAATATAATTATATCCTAGTAAAATTATAGCATAAAATTAATTGCTATCAATTAATATAATATATATGCTATAGATTAAGATTTCCAAGTTATTTTAATGTGCCTGTGTCAATTTCATTGAAACATTCACAGAATTGAAAACTTGGGACTTAATAGATTAAAACAAAAGGGTCTAAAAATGGCCACAAACATCTGTGAAGAAGACAGACACACATGGAATTTGAGGAAGTCAGTATCAGAGTTTCCCTTCTGGTGTGTTACTCAAGCTGCAGGCTTGCATCACGTTTCAGAATCAAGTTAGTGTAAACAAGGTATTGTTTTACTAGCAGGGTTTCTAATCTACAAAAGTCTCCTCTGTTGTTGATGTAGCTGCTGAGCACCTGCTCTGTACCACACTTGTGATTAGGAAGAACCTCAATGGGCCGGAAGTGTGGATTCTGTTCTCAGGGTGTCACTGGGAGCTTCCCAAAGCACAAACTCACTCACAGCTTCTCTCCTGGTCAGCCTGGGCTACTACAGAAAATGCCACAAACTGAGTGGCTTCAACCACAGACACTCACTTCTCACGGTGCTGGGGGTGGAGGTCTGAGATGGCAGGGCTCTGGTGAGGGCTCTCCTCCCGGCTTCTCGCTGTGTCCTCTTATGGCGGAGAAGTGAAGTTCTGCTGTTTCTTCCCTTTCTTATGGAGCACTGATCCTCTCATGAAGGCCTCACCCTCATGACCCCATGTGACCCTAATTCTCTTCCAAAGTACCCCACAGCATCACATTGGGGTGATCAATCCGGAAAAAAAAGCACTTAAAGTATTCCCACCTTGAGTTAGAAACCTTTTCACACACTGCTCCCCGTCTGTCTTCCCTTCCCCACTTCCCATCTCCCATCTCTCACCTTACAGACCAATTGTCATCCATTCCAAACCATGTGCCCTGTGTTTTCTGATGACCTTTCAATATCATGTCCCATAGGCCTGGAGTCTCCTCAACTTCCTCATTCTTTCAACCACAGCCAGGACAGCCTCTCTCCTGTCCCCCATTTGCCCCAGTGCCTTCTTTCATCCAATCACCTAGGGCATTTTTTCTCTGTTTATTGCCTCAGAAAAAGCAGAAAACAAAGAAGTTCTTCCCTGACTTTTGATTTTTAAAAAGCCTTAGGCCCTCAGGGAAAGACAGGCTATGGATTTGAGAAAATAATGAGGCATAAAAGTAATTTTCCCCCTACCACAGATGAAAGCAACAGAGATGGATTTGCTGTGCTACTCATTTAGGGGAGGAGGAGTTGGAGGAGAGGTGCATGTTGGGGGACATGGGGGCAGGGAGAGGCAGATCCCTAGAGAAATGCCTGTGATTTGAGACCACAGGAGGCTGTTTTTTCCCCCTGGGAGGTGCAGCCCCAGAGAGGGAATGGCTGTGTGAAGCAGAGGACCCTGGAGCTCCATCTAGAGCCCCATCTAGGGGCCTGCTGGATCTCACAGTATCTCAAGAAGAAAGTGCCATAGCATTTAGCACCATGGATTCCTAGTGAGCAGCAGCAGAGACTAAACTGCCAAAGGGAGTTGGTAGATTTGAATTGGCCTTTGGCTGCATGTGAGGGATGACTGTGTGTGAACTGCCCGGAGTAGGAGGGAGGATGGATGTGGTGGTAGATGACATTCCCCCATCCCACTGCCACTGCACGCATAGCACCTCAGCACTATGGACAACCCCAGAACGTGCATGTACCCCAACCTGACTGAGGTGAAGGGTCCACCATCCCGCAGAAAGGGCATACAACATAGAAAATAAGTTGTATTTTAAAAATTTAACATTGAGCATCAGATTTTGTAGACAGAGATTCAAACCCATACAAGTGTTTATGTCTCCCCTTAGATGTCATTGTTAAGGACCTTTCAATAGGAAAGTTAGGGTCTACCTCTTTCTTTTTTTTTTTTTTGCGGTACCGGGGATTGAACGCAGGGGCGTTCTACCTCCCCCGGCCCTATTTTTTATACTTTATTTTGAAACTGGGTCTCACGAAGTTGCGGAGGGCCTCACTAAGGAAAGAGAGAGAGACAGGGAGAGAGAGAGAGAGAGAGAGAGAGAGAGAGAGAGAGAGAGCTGAGGCTGGCCGGGAACCCGGATCCTCCGGTCTCCGCCTCCCAAAGTACTGGGATTGCAAGCGTGCGCCACCACGCCCGGCTTAGTCTACCTCTTTCTAAAAAAGAGGGAAAATCCTTCTTCATAAGGTTAATATAAGGATTAATGATAACACGCTTGTAAAAGACAGCACAGTGCCTGAGCCATAGAAAACCCTTAGTAATTTGTGGATCTTAAACCAATTTGTCTTGATTGCCTTTGTATTCATGGTACCCGGTACAAAGCAGACATTCATATATGCTCACTAAATCAAACCCTAATCTGTGATCTAGTTAATTTAGACTAGCACTTGTGAAATATAAATATTTATGAATGATGTAGCACTCTATATTTGTAGATATAATCTATCAAGGTAGTAACAGTACAGAAGAGAGGAAGAAAGATCACTTTTGTTAATAGTCCAGCTTCCTAAAAATCTAAACTTCAGGGAACAAGAATGTTTGCTTTGCCAAAAAAACAGGTACCCTCATCTGGGATGTGAGATCAATTATCTGCCATCTCCTACACCACTGCACATTTTGGCCCTGATCCCATCTAAAGAAAAGGCTATGTATAAGTACAATAACTTTTGGTGCCACTCTGTTCACATATGAGTGGAAATACCCATTGAAATTCTTTGTGGAATTTGGTTAAATTTGAAAATAATAGAGAAGGCACAGAAACGAAGGGCTGCCTTGCAGTGGGACATGCCAGAGGTTGTGACAAGATGACAGGAAGCAAAATTATCTTTCCACAATTTGGCTATTGTGAATTGTGCTGCTATAAACATGGGTGTGTGTATCACTATAGTATTCTGACTTTAGTTATTTTGGAAAGATACCAAGGAGTGGTATAGCTGGGTCATCTGGTGGTTCCATTTCTAGACTTTTGAGGAACCTTCATACTAATCTCCATAGTAGCTGTACTAATTTACAATCTCACCAATAGTGTATAAGAGTTTATATTCCCCCCATCCTCACCAGCATTTATTATTGTTTAGATTCTTGATAATTGACATTCTAACTGGAGTTAGATGGAATTTCAGTGTGGTTTTGATTTGCATTTTCCTGATTGTTAATTAAGTTGAACTTTTTTTTTCATATACTTCTTGGTCATATGAGTCTGTCAACAGAAGAATTGATAAAGAAAGCATGGTATATACACACAATGGAGTTTTACTCAGCCATAAAAAAGAACAAAATTATGTCATTTTTAGGAAAAATGATGGAACAGGAGAATATTAAACTAAGCGAGATCAGCCAGTCTCAGAAAGTTAAGGGTCTTATGTTTTCTCTCATATGTGGAAGCTAGAGAGAAAATAATAAACAAAAAAAGGACTTTAGATAAATGAGGAGAGAGACCAGTAGAACAGTGGGAAGGGATTAGGAAAGGGAGATGGAGAGGGGGAAAAGGAGGATCGAAGAAGGAAACAGTTCAAATAATGCTATGTCCATATATGAAGGTATCACTACCGATCTCACTAATGTGTATGGGGAGGGAGGAGGAAGAGTGGGGTGGGATGAGGAGGGAAGTATACCAAGTGCTGTGTGCATATATCTGCATCATTTTGAATCTCACTATGATGTATAATTACAATGCACAAACAAAAGTGTAAAAAAATTCAAAAGTTGTCTTTCCACAGGAGAAAGGAAAAGAAAGAGTGAGAATCACAGGAGGAGGGAGCAGGAAATCACACCCCTCCTCGCTCAGACCCACAGGGCACCACACCTTCTAGGGCTGCAGGGACATGGGGCCATGGCACAGGATGTTAACCCTGGGAGAGACGAGGGAACGTGGCTGTGACTGCTGGGCAGCATCGAGGAAGGTGACACCAGCATCACTAATCAGATACCTGGTAAATGTCTTTATCTGCATGAGGTAGAAATTAATTGGAGAACAGACCTACCATGAAGGCGTGAGACAACCAGGAGGGTGACTTGCTATGCGCTGCGCTTGGCTGGAAAAAAAGAAACTCTGCAAATTAATTGCCAGATAAGAATGAAATGAAATGTTCTGCTGGATGGAGCAGTCCTTCCCTTCCCTTTCTCCCTGCCCCCTCCCTCTCCTCCTCCCTCTCCGTTGCCCTCTTCTCCCTTTATATACCCACCTCCACCCCATCAGTGGAACAGCCCTGGGGCAGCCACAGGTGAGAGAACTTTTTGCAAGTAAGATATAAAAACCCCAAACCTTCAAAGGAAACCAGAAGAGAGAAAGGGAACAGGAATTATTTTATAAGAAATCCTGCATCCAGAGAAATGTAAATGGAGGGACTATTAATGAGGCTTAGGTGCTGGGAAAGGTTGTACATATATAGAGCGGGGGTGGGGGAACATCTGTTTTCTCCCACTGAGGTCAGAATTGGGATTAATAGTGGAACTGGTGTAGGGATGGTGTTATAGTTACATAAAAAATGTCCCCTAAAGAGCTCATTTATTAATGTTTGGAGTTGATGTAATTGAATCATGAGGGTTGTAATCCCAGAAGTGGATAAATGGATTGTAATGGATTTACCTGGGTGGTACCTGGTAGGCTGGTAGGGTGCGGATGGAGGAGGTGGATCCCTGGGGGTGCAGCCTTGGAGATTATATATGGCCCCTCCTCTCCTTGCTCTCTCTCTCTCTCTCTGTTTTTTTTTTTTTTTTTGTGGTACTGGGGATTGAACCCAGGGACATTCTACCTCCAAGCTACACCCCCAGCCCTATTTTTTATTCTTTATTTTGAAACAGGGTCTCACTAAGTTGCAGAGGGCCTCATTAAGTAGCTGAGGCTGTTTGTGACCCTGCGGTCCTCCTGTCTCAGCCTCCCAAATACTGCTCTCTCTCTCTCTCTTGCTTCTGGCCTCCATGATGTGAACACATGATGTGTTCTTCCTCCGCCATGCCCTGAGATCCACAGTCCCCAGCTTCATGTGGACTGAGCCTGAAACCATAAGAAAACAAACCTTCTTTCCTCTAACTTATGTGGTCAGATCTTTAGGTTATGGCTGTAAGAATGCTGACAGATATAGATGGGGAGAGAAGTGTGGGATGGGGAACGTCTCCAGTTCATTGGGAAGTACTGAGACCTAGGGAGCCCAGATATGTAGATTCACTTCCATTGGCTTAATATGTGCTTTGTTCACATGTTTAACATTGTAAAGACATTAGATTAAACCAGCGTTCTCATCGCCAGCATCTCTGACCTTTTGGGCTGGAGGAATGTTCTGGATAGTTAGAATGGATGTTTAGTTGCATTCCTGGCTTCTACCCTGCAGGTGCAGCTAACGCTCTTCTAAGTTGTGACCACCAAAATGTGTCCAGATATTGCCAAATGTTCCATTGGAGGCACAACTGGTCCTGGTTGAGAACCACTGCATTAGAAGGTGAGCTTCATACTCGCTGGTGAGTTTTAGCCCTGTGATTTTAAGTATAAAGTAGAGCAGAAGCCTCCTCAATAGTGAACTGATAACCATTCCAGGTTGGTCCAAGTTCCAGAGAAGAGTGAACTGAAGTTGAGAACTTCCTTGACTTCTCTGGTGTAATTGGCACACTGATAACATTCACTTGGGGGATGTGTCTCCAGCTAAAACAATTCTTTACAAAGCCTAAGCAAAAGAGTTTAAGATGCCAAAGAAGTGGGTATTATAGGAGGAATAAAGTTAGAAATAAGAGCTGTTCGCTGGGTGTGGTGGTGCATGCTTGTAATCCCAGTAGTTAGGAGGCTGAGACAGAAGAATTGCAGGTTCAAGGACAGCCTCCACAAGTAGTGAGACTCTCATCAACCTAGCAAGACCCTGTTTTAAAATAAAAATAAAATAGGGCTGGGGGGTGTAGCTCGGAGGTAGAATGCCCCTGGGTTCAATCCCAGTACCACAAAAAAAAAAAAGAAAAGAAAGAACTGTACTTCTGTTGTCCAAAATTGTAAATCAATCCATAGAGAGTAAAAATACTATAAAATCCATCTTAATGACAAACTACACCAAATGCCCGTGTGGCAGGGGTATAAGAATAAAGATGAAGAAATGAATGAAGGCAGATATTACCCAATCACAGCCCATTCTCCTTACCCATCCAGAACCAGAGTTCTGCTTCCCACTCAAGGAATTCAGTTGCAACACATGGGGAAGAGCATTTGAATTGGATTTGAAAGTTTAACAAACAATTCGAAATACACCTGAGATTAAGTGCTGCTCTGAAATTGGCAAACACATCTGGAGAGCAACACATACCTACGCCTTCAGCTGTTAAAAAAAAAAAATTCCACAAGGGGCTCCATGGGAAAACAGGAAAGATGTTGAGTTACAAAAGCCAAAGAGAAGGGTTGGAATAGCCAACACATGAAGCAGTGGATAAACCAGCCCTTGGTGCCTAATGGTGGTGTGCCTTCTGATAATACCTGCATTTGAGAGGTTAAAAAAGTTTGGCTGCTGTATTCCACTTTGCCCTTTTCTATCCAGTTGCTTACAATAATCCTGATGCTTTTCTATTTTTCCCAGGGAACTTGACCCCTGATCACACACAACTCACTGAGAGATTAGAGAAGTATTGTCCAGAGAATAATGAGAGTTGGTAGATAAACCAGGATGGCTTACAAAAAGGATACAAAGCCTGGTTATCCTGGGCATAGCGCAGGACTGGGATGTGGGTCACAGGCTCCATCAGTGTCTGGGTCTGAGCCCACCATCACCATCCAAGCCTTTTCACCTTGAAAAGAAAGTTAATGTGATATTGACCAAATTTGCAAATAGCATAAAGCTTGAAGGTAGAGGTGATAAAGAGGATGACATATTACAAACCCAGCAGGATAGAGATAATTCAGGGCACTGGTGAACAAAAGTGAGATGAGGTTTTAATATAAAGACATGCAAGATAATATATGCACCTGAGAGAAAATAACTCTCAGCACAGATTCAAATTATGGGGATATTACTCAGGAAGCTGTCATGCTGAGTGAGATTTGGGGAGGATGGTGGATAACAAATTGAATAGGAGTTCATAGTGCAAAGCCACAGCAAAGAAGGGCAGTGCTATTTTGAGGTGGATAGACAATATAAAGCCATCTTTGAAAACACAAGAGGGGACAGAGTGTTGCTTTACACCATATCGCTAACATCTCACCTTGAACTCCCCAGTGCCCTGACTTTAACAAAGATGTAATAAGATGGAAGATTTAGCCAAGATAGTCATTTGAATGCGATTCAACATGATGCACGGGTCTCCCTAGGAGAAGTAGAATTGTCTTCTCATGCCAGGCAGACACACATTCATTAAAAAGTTTTCTTGTGATAAGGTCCTCCTGCTATTACTGTTCCTTTAATGCCTTTTTGACTTTCAGGAAGGGGAAAATAATTACTTAGAAAAAAAAAGACATAGAAGAAACAATCATATAAATTCTTTTAGGGAGCAGAAAAACAAGACTGTTTTGTATGTTCAGCAGTATTTATTCGGTCTGAATGTATGCCTGCTAAAATCTTTGATTCTAATAAGAAAAGAGATGACAAAAGTATCAAACAAGGACAAATATAGCAAGAACAATGTTGGTTTACAGAGAATACAGGCCATACAGTTTCAAAGGACAGGTCTTGTTTTGTGAGCCTATTAGGGGATTTTGCAAAGAGCTCTGTGTCCCAATCAGACTATTGAAAGAACAGTAAGATGGGACTGGGCGGGTGACTGAGTGGGGGAGAACTGGAGCCCGAGAGGGTGGTGGGAGGGCGTGGAATGATTGGCTTCTGGACTAGCAAGGCAAGTGCCAGGAACGGAAAAGGGCAGGAGGATATGAGAGCCCGGAGGAAGAAAACATCAGCCATTCTTGGGAAGATCAAGGTTTTGGAGTCAGACATACTGGGTTTTAATCTGGAATTCTTGTATTTAGCAGATGTATACACGTAATTTACTTAATCTTTCTGAAAGTAAGATTTTTTTTATCAATTAAACATCAAAAACTACTTTGCAAGATACTATGAGAATAAAAAATAATATGCAGGAAGCACTTGGGATTAAAACTTGTAGAATGTTCATGATAGATGTTTACAGTTTTCGTCACTGATTAGTTGTTGAAGCCACAGGGAAGAAGAATAAAAGACTATGCGGCTTTGTTCCTGGAGTGGATTTTGGTAGTATTTTTAGAAATACAGAAGACAGGAGGAGGAGTTATTAGCTTGGCAAAGTACTTGAACTGAGTTGTCCCCACGATGAATTTGAAGAAAAGATAAAACACCCCGGCTTTTAACTTTGCCACAAATTGCCTCTATAGATGTTTCATGTTTCTGAATATGGTTGAGTCCAGTCGCTGCAACAGTGGGGTTGGATAAAATTCTGAACCTGTTTTCAACACTTAGAGAAATTACAATGTGCTAGCATTGGAACATTTTGATGGGCCTAGGTTAAACTGAGAAAGAACTCAGGGCTAAGAATTCTCAGCTCATTGGACCACTTGTATTATTTTTAAAACGCATACATAGCTATATAAAGTTATAGGAATTGTTTGTGCTTAGCTTCTAATTCAGGTGCATGTGTGTGTGTGTGTGTGTGGTACTGGGGATTGAACCCAGGGCATTCTACCTCTGAGCTATACCCCCAGCCCTATTTTATTTTTTATTTTGAAACAGGGTCTCACTACGTTGCTGAGGTTATCTTTGAATCTGCAATCCTCCTGTCATCCCCCCAGGGACTAGGATTACAGTCATGTACCACCATGTCTGGCTTCTAATTCACATTTAATTTCAGAAATAATTGGCAATTTTTTCATGAAAATCAAGAGTATGTTTGGTGGAAAATCTTCCATATGGGGAAATCCAGATAAATAAGCAAAACAACAAATTAACAATAACTCAAGTGAAGGATGTGGCCAGAATATCCACGATGGGTCTGCGGCGCTTTGCAGTAGAACTGATGTCACCTTTACTTTCTATGTGCATAAAATGCTACAGTTGTCATTCCATTGCCCCACAGCCACAGAACAAAATACAATTACCTGGTTAAGCGGTCAGTGTATGATGTTTCTTTATACACTCACTTATTCCATTTTGTTTTCATTCAAAAGACATTCTTATTTCTGTCATTCAAGCAACTATCTCTTCTTAAAATAATGTATTAAGCTGGGCGTAATCCCAGTACTTGGGAGGCTGAGACAGGAGGATTGCAGGTTCGAGGACAGCCTCAGCAAGTAGTGAGTCTCTCATCAACCTAGTGAGACCCTGTTTCCAAATAAAAATAAAATAGGGCTGGGGATATAGTTTAGATGTGGAATGCCCCTGGGTTCAATCCCCAGTGCCAAAAAATATAATGTATTAAATATAAAATACAATTAGTATATTAGTGACTAAAGTATCTCTAATTTTATTGATAATGGCTTGCTAATAAGGAAGAGAAAGATAATATTAATGGTTGTAATCATCTTTCCAATCATCCAAATTTATTTTCATACTCCAATATTCTAAAGCAGGGGTCAGCAATCTTTCTCTGTAAAAGACGAAATAGTAAGTATTTGGGGTTTTGTGGGTCCACAGGCAAAATCTAGGATGTTATATACAGGTTCTTATAGAAAAGAGAGAAAACAAGTGTCCATAAATTTTTAAAATAATGACTGAATATTATTAATCAGCATAATATAACCCAGTTGCTATAATAATAATTAAATATGATTTTTTTTGGTGACAGAAGTCTACTACTGAGAAGAATGGGATTATTTTGGTAACATTTTACTTCATTGGGGTTCAAAGTTAGTGTTTTCTTTCCAGGGCACAGACCAGAATGTGTGGCCTGCACCTCTCTTTTGGCACTTGCGTACCAGCCCCCTACTGTCGGCTCCTCACGGGGATGCAGGTTAAGAGCACGGGCTTTTGGGCAGACTGCCTGGCATGTGTGAATTTCAACAGAACTGAAATTCACTAGCTATGCCATCTCATCTGTTATTTTAGCTTGCTCATCTGCAAAATGATAAGACTACCTAGTTCCCAGAGCTAGTATAAAGATTAAATTCATTATTAATACAAAGATTTAAAAGTATGCATTACATATAGTAAAACACTCAATATAAATGTAATTCTTTTGATTTTTAAGAAACATATAAGCAGTTCATTTTCCTTCTTATTGATTATGTTATTATTATTTTTAGTGTTAAGTTTTTAGAGTTCTTCATATATTCTGAATAGTAATTGTAGGAAAAAATGTTCAACATCTTTAGTCATCAGGGAGATGCAAATCAAAACTTCACTGAGATTTCATTTCACCCCAGCTCAGAATGGCAATCATCAAGAATGTGAAAAATAAGCTGGGCGTGGTGGCGCACGCTTGTAATCCCAGTACTTGGGAGGCTAAAACAGGAGGATCCGGGTTTGCGGCCAGCCTCAGCTACTTAGTGAGGCCCTCCACAACTTAGTGAGACCCTGTTTCAAAATAAAGGATAAAAAATAGGGCTGGGGGTGTAGCTCAGAGGTAGAATGCATTGGGTTCAATTCCTGGCACTGCAAAAAAAAAAAAGAATGTGAAAAATAATAAATGCTGATAAGGATGCAGGAAAAACGGAAACACCAATACACTGTTGGTGGGACCGTAAATTAGTACAAACACTATGAAAATCAGTATAGAGGTTCCTCAAGAAAACTAAAACTAGAACTACTTTATGATCCAGCTGTATCACACTTTGGAATATGTCCAAAGGAATTAAAGTCAGCATACAATAGAGATGCCTACATACCCATGTTTGTCATGACACAATTTACAATATCCAAGTTATGAATCAGCCTCGATGTCCATCAACAGATGTATGGATAAAGAAAATGTGGTTTATGTGCACAGTGAAGTATTATTCAGCCATAAAGAAGAACAATATCATGCCATTTGTAGGAAAATGGATAGAACTGGAAATCATCATGTCAAGCAAAATAAGTCAGACTCAAAAGGCAGGTAGCACATGATTTCTCTCATATGTGGAATATAGAAGAAAAAGACAAGAAAGTAGAAGAAAGACTATTAGAGAAGATGAAGGGAACCCGGGGGAAAGAGGGAGGGGTTATAGATGGAAGAAATGATGAATATATGTTATATGCATGTACGAATATGCCACAATATAACCCATTATATCATATAATTAATCTGCACTAAAATAGTCATGTAAAACTGGCCTTAGCTCATAGTTGGAATAAAAAGGGAAAGTGCCTGTATTTGGATCATGAACTGTATTTTGCTAAAAATTTCTTTTTCCCTTACATAATCATTATCAAAATTTAAGAGCCAGAATGAACCTTAAGCTTATCCCTGTCCTCTGAAAAGTACTCACGGCACAAAGGAACTTTTCACAGGACTCACAGAGGCAAAGGAGATGTGAAGAGGTGTTTGCCAAGTATCTTGGGATCCTGGAGGAAAGTAATTCCATTTGCCCAAAGCATTCAGGTTATGCATTGTGGCTCCAGTTATATTTTTAACCAAGTCATCTTTCATAGGGATAACATAATCGCCTAATGAAGCCCTCTTGAATGTTAATTATAGAGAGGTATTGAAATGTACCAACATGATTTATTTTTTTGAAATATCTTTTACTATTTCAGACAATGTGAGTTAGAGACTATTATGCCTTCAGCACTCCATTCAAAGTCACCTTGGCCCTTCACAAACTTGTGTCCTGCCTGAGACACATTTCAATGAGGGCATGGTGTACAGATATTTACCTCACAGAAGTTTTTGAGCATTTCTAATTGAAAATACAGGCCAGGATAACTGTTTCTAGGAAGAGTATCAAAGGCAAAATTTGTCTACATTACTCTGCACTTCTCCTTTAATGAGATTTTTTTTGGGGGGGAACCACATTTACTTTCCACTGAAGTAGACAGGAGAGATATCTTATAGGTGAAGAAATGGACAGAGATGTTTAGTTATTTGCTCCTGGTCACAGAATATATAAGTAGTGGAGTCCAAGGGTGCCCAACTCTCTGTTCTAGTACTTTTGTTATAAGACATTGCTTTCTCTGTCATGATCCTTTCCGTCATAAGAACCTAGTAATCCGAAGTGCAAAGAGTTTTGGGCAACATACTTCATCTGTTAGTCCCTTTTTGTCTTCAAGTACAATCAAATAAACTCAAACTGATCCAACCCCTTCTCAATATGGCAGCTGGATGGTTTCCAGTAGCAATGGGGCCAAACTGTGCAGAAGAGAGATGGCTTTCTTTCTAGAGAAAGGGGGAAATGGTTCCTGAAGGTCCACCAAACCTTTCCTTTTGTCTTACTGGTTGCAATTAGGTCCCATGTCCACTCCTGAACCAGTCGAGGGGACCAGTCTTTGAGTCCAGGTGAATCCCTGGATGTCACACTGTTGTCGCTCTGCTGTGAAATGATTAGGGCTGAGCTGTGGTTCTACTTCCTTTGGTCAGGGAGCACCAGCTTATTATCTTTTCACATTCCTTTCATTACATTGAAACCCTGTGGGTTTTTTTTTTCATTTTGTTATACTGGAGATTGAACCCAGGGGATTCTACATCTGAGCTACATCCCCAGCCCTATTTTATTTTTTAATTTGAAATAGGGTTTTTCTAAGTTGTTGAGGCCTTTGCTAGGTTGTTGAGGCTGGCCTTGAACTCACAATCCTCCTGTCTCAGCCTCCCATCCTGTGTTTTTAAAGGAGAGTGAGTTCCCATTCATTACCTGTCAGGTGCACTGATCCTTTGGTCAAAGCAGCATCTCTCAGTGATGAGATTGATTGTTCAGCCAAGCTGAAGAGTGGGGAGACCCCAGGGCAGCCTGGCCCAAAGACCGTTCTCATTGGGAAGTTCTTTTCAAACACATCACCTCTGTGGAAAGTTATCATTGTCACTTAAGAGGAAAAGAAAAAGGGGGGGGGAGAGAGATACCCACATTTTATTATACTACTTAAAATGTATAAGTTTTTGTGTTTTGCAAGTCAAATAATTGCTTTTTAAGCAAATTTTGGTTTTTAAAACTTCTTAAAGTTTTTAAGGCAAATATTTGCACTTCTTTGGAAGGGTATTTTGTTATAAGTAATGTTTTGTACATTTAAAAGGAAAAAATTTCGTGTTAGTGGATCTTTAAGACAAAGAACTATAAAACAGTGAACTGTGCCTATTATAGTGTTTCTGGCATCAATTTTAGTTCAGCATACAGAGAATATCTCCTGAAAAAAGAAAATTGGAAACAGATATGTTTGGGAAAGAACCTTAGATATCTCATAGAAGCACCATTTTCAAAGTTATTTTTAGAATGGTATATCTTAGTGGTAGAATACCACTCTGTGTGGAGTGTGTGTGTATGTGTGTGTGTGTGTGTGTGTGTGTGTGTGTGT
>PVJS01022845.1:0-30155 GCA_004027185.1 Glis glis | reverse complement strand
CAAGGTAATGCTGATACCCTTCAGGACCCACCCACCCCACCCACTTTTGCCTCTAGGCCTATAACTAGGAGCAAGTCTAAGCAGCCCCTAGAGGTGAGGTACAGGTTGTGACCCATAAGGAAGAATGCTATACCCAAAAGGAACTTATTGAGTTTTCTAATTCATACAAACAGAGGTCTGGGGAATATGTATGGGAATGCATTTTAAGGGTGTGGGATAATGGTGGAAATAATATACAATTAGATCAGGCTGAATTTATTGATATGGGACCATTATGCAGAGATTCTAAATTTAATGCAGCAGCTCGTAATTTTCAAAAGGGTACTAATAGTTTATTTGGTTGGTAACTGAGGTATGGACCAAAACATGGCTTACTGTAAATGATTTAGAAATGCCTGACCTCCCTTGGTTTTCTGTGGATGAGGGGATTCAAAGGCTGAGAGAGCTTGGAATGCTGGAGTGGATTTGCCGTTTGAGGCCTTCTCCTCCACAGTGGACACATCCAGAGGATGTTCCCTTCTCCCGTACTTTAAGAAACAAATTTGTGAGGGGAGCACCATCATCCTTAAAGGGCTCTGCTGTTGCTATCCTCTGTATGCCAGAACTTACGGTGGGAGACACAATTAATCAATTGTTAGACTTAAATGTGATGGGTATTATTGGATCTCATAGTAGCAGGGGTCAAGTGGCAGCTTTCAACCATCAGAGGCAAGGTAGTCGTGCCTATCATAATGGACAACAGAGGAGGAGTGGTGAACAGAAGGGCTTGACTCGTGCAGATCTATGGCATTGGCTGATTAGTCATGGTGTCCCCAGAAGTCAAATAGACAGGAAACCCACCAAATTCCTATTGGATTTATATAAGCAGAAAAATTCCAAGACAAACATACCAAAGTCTGACATAAATCATAAAAGCAGAGAATCACGGCCTCTCAACCAGTTCCCAGACTTGAGCCAGTTTACAGACCCAGAACCCCTTGACTGACGGGGAGACCAGGTCCCCTTGAGAAAGGACTCTGGTGCAGAACCAAAAAGTTCTACTGTTAATCTTTCCCCCATCCTTCCCCAAAGGCACCTACAGCCTTTCACTAGGGTAACTGTACATTGGGAAAGAGGAAATGATCAGACTTTTAGGGGACTGCTGGCACTGGGTCTGAATTGACGTTGATCCCAGGAGATCCAAAGCGTCATTGTGGTCCTCTGGTCGAAGTAGGTTCTTATGGAGGTCAGGTGATCCAAGGTGTTCTAGCCAAGGACTGACTCACAGTGGGTCCAATGGGACCCCATACTCATCTTGTGGTTATCTCCCCAGTCCCTGAATGTATAATTGGTATAGACATACTCAGTATTTGGCAGAACACCCACATTGGTTCTCTAGTCTGTGGAGTCAGGTCTATAATGGTGGGAAGGGCTAAATGGAAGCCATTAGAGCTACCTCTCCCTGGGAAAATAGTGAATCAAAAACAATATCGCATACCTTAGAGGGATTGCAGAGATTAGTGCCACCATCAAGGACTTGAAAGACGCAGGGGTGGTGGTTCCCACCACATCCCCATTTAACTCTCCTATTTGGCCTGTGCAGAAGACAGATGGAACTTGGAGAATGACAGTTGATTATCATAAACTTAACCAAGTAGTGACTCCAATTGTGGCCGTTGTACCAGATGTGGTTTCCTTGTTAGAGCAGATTAACACATCTCCTGGTACCTGGTCTGCAGTTATTGATTTGGCCAATGCCTTTTTCTCCATACCAATTCATAAGGACCACCAGAAGCAGTTTGCCTTCAGCTGGCAAGGCCAGCAGTATACTTTCACTGTCCTACCCCAGGGGTATATCAACTCTCCAGCCCTGTGTCATAATTTAGTTCGCAGAGATATTGTCTTAGGACACAATCCAGGGCCGGTCAGGACACACGTTGCCATTTCATGGTTGGTGAACCTTGTATTTGTACTAACCATAGACAAAAAATTGGTATTTTCATTGAACAGCCTTGTGTATGGCCACTTTCCATTCTCTGCTGACCACACTGCCCTGAAGGCATGTGGCCCCAGCGACCTCTACCCAGAGAATACCTGCCCTGCCCCGCTGAGCAGTCCCTGAGCATGGTTGGTGGGCGACTGACCAAGCAGTGGGGATCCCCTCACACGGACAGGAGCTATGAGTCCATGCCAGGGTCTGTGGTCGGCTGTCTCTGTCAGCATCTCAAATCCTGCTACTGCCCCACACGCTGAGCTTCGTCCTTCTTCATCTCAGGATCACATGGGACTTCTGCAGCAACCCCATTTGCAAATGACAATGGCAACTACCCCCACTAAGCTTAAACTAATGTGATGCACATGGCAAAACTCGAGCAGTCAGAGAACTCACACCCGGACCTCTGTCCCGCTCTCCCCCTTGCAAGCAACTCCAGAGCGGCGGCCTCATGCGACCACAAGGTACACTGCATCCATGGCGGCATTCCTTGGCTGGTTAGTTCGTATCTCCCGACACCCTTCTATGACAGAAGAGAACAAGCTTGACCCCAATGCCTCCTCCACATGTCATTCCCTGTGTCGCATAATGACACTGTGAGTATGTGTCCCACTAAGAGTCAACAGGACGGGGACACCTGATGAGGTGAGGACACTAGCTCTGCTGCCCTCGCAATGCACGGCCCTCCCACCTGGACCCCTTACGTCTTCCACTACATCTTAAATGGCCAGAGCTGTTAACATTTATGTGGTTTTCTGTAACTACAACCAAATTTTCTGTTCTTGTCTATGGATGGTGCAAAGAAATTCAAAACCAGTAATCAGCACTCAGTTTGCTGCGCTGCATAAATGTCCACTGTGCGTCCAGGTCACAGGCCGGGGTCGCTGTCCTCCCTCCGTGGCTGCAGGAGTGGGCACCTCAGCAGGAGCTGGGACACGTCCCTGCCCACGCCTCACTGCCGGCCTGAACCGCATCAATCTCTTCCACTTTGGAACCATGAATTTGTCTTCTTAAACTGTCTGATTTTCTTTTCATTTCTTGTCAATGAATAAACAAAATGCCTTAGATCTGGAAGACTTCTGTCTTCTGTGACTGGAGTCTCTTTTTGCCTGGAAATCTCCCTGGAGCCCTCCGCCACCTGCAGGGTCTGGACCTGATGCTCAGCTGAGGAGTGAAACTCATCAGATAGTGTTATGCACATGTATGGATATGCTACAACAAAACTCGCCATTCTGTAAGAAAATATGTACCAAGAAAATTTTTTTAAATGATAAAAAAGAAAAAAGATTTCACTTTGATATTTGATTTAACTTAGTATACAAAACTATTATTATTTAAATGCATGATCAATAGAAAAATCATAATGACAAAATCTGTAGCTTTGGTACTAAGGGTTCAAAATCTGACGTACTTTTGGGTGTGCGTTGCCTCTCAATTCAGACCAGCCACATGTCAAGTACTATATAGCTACATGCAGAAAGAGTGAAAAATAAGGAATATGAATAAATAGTAAAGCAATGAAAAAAAACAGGACAGATGCAAATAAAATAAGTCTTTATCTGAGTAAATATATGTAATACTTCTTTGTGTTATTTTGTAAATTTTATCTAAGTTTTAAATAGCATCAAAAATTTTAAATTACAAAAAAAATCAAACCAAGAAGTGATAAGAGAATATAATTATATCATCCTTAAAGAAAAAGGGGATAATAGCCGGGTGTGGTAGTGTGTGCCTATAATCCCAGTACTTGGGATTCTGAGACAGGAGGATCGCAGGTTTGAGGCCAGTCTCAGTAACTTAGCAAGACCCTGTTCCAAAATAAAAAAGGGCTGAGGGATGTAGCTTGGAGGTACAATGCCACTGGGTTTAATACCCAGTCCAGAAAGAAAGAAAGAATGAATGAAAGAAAAGGGGACAGTGAAACACCATGCCCTCTAGGGCCCCCTCTCTGTCTACAGAAACCTAGCCAAGCTAAGGAACAATGAGAATACCTCAGCGTGCAGCCCTTTCTGGGACCCCTGCATCGTGAGTGAGCTTTGCTGCCTTTTCCTGTCTCCTTCTATTATGCTGCACACTGATCTCCGTGTCTCCTGAGCTGAATTCCTTTGCTCCCAAAGACAAGAACTGAGGTAAGCTACCTCCTGGGGCTGAGACCTCCTTGCCCCAGCCCAACCCGCAGCAGCTCACACCTCACAAATGCCAGGCAACACAGAGGCCTCGCGTACGCCCACAGCACTCAGGTGCACAGCTGGACCTCTGGCCCCGCGGAGGACACAGCAGCAGTGACCTCGCTGTGACACACTGCGAGTCACACGGGAAAGCGCCCATCAGCCCTTGCCAGGCGTGAGCCGTCCTCACCAGCCCGGTTTACCTGGGCGTTCCCACATGTGGACAGAGCGGCCTAGGCTGAGGTGGGAGCCCCACGCCGCCCTCTTCACCCCACCCCTTGCTGTGTGTTTCCACAATCCCACTCCACGCTATAGGGTTAAGATTTAGTTAGTAAATAAAAGCTGAACTACAAAAACAAATGAACAGATAGAAACTCTAAAGTTTAAAAATACTTCTTACACTTTGTATGCCAACAAAACTGCCTACACATGCCGGGCGTGGTGGCGCACGCTTGTAATCCCAGTACTTTGGGAGGCGGAGACCGGAGGATCCGGGTTCGCGGCCAGCCTCAGCTCTCTTTTCTCTCTCTCTCTCTCTCTCCCTGTCTCTCTCTCTCTCTCTCTCTCCTTGGTGAGGCCCTCCGCAACTTCGTGAGACCCGGTTTCAAAATAAAGTATAAAAAATAGGGCCGGGGGTGTAGCACGGAGGTAGAACGCCCCTGCGTTCAATCCTCAATACCGCAAAAAAAAAAAAACTGCCTACACAATATTTTCTGAAGATAATTTTGCATAAGGAAATGAAGTTAGCATGTAGTTTCCTTGCATGCACTATAAATACTGGCAGCCCAAGTGCTGGCTCCAAACGGTCTGGTTTCCAGCCTGAGCTTTCCGTGCTAATGTTATCTTTGAAGAGTTGTTTCTCGCCAGGAATCTTTGGACACTATGTACAGAAGCCCCCTTATCTGCAGGGAACATGTTCCAAGACCTCCCAGAGATGCCTGAAGCAGACAGCACCCAGCCCTGTAATTGAGTGCCTTTTCCATCTTAGCTACGCAGTTGGCCCTAACTTTTGCCGTCCGAGGTGTGATGGCAACACTGGCACACATTTCTTTTAACTTCTTCACAATTTGATGGATAGAAAATTCATTCTTGCCATAGAATTTTAGCAATACCAGCATAAGTTTTCCTTTCTTTCTTTCCTGAAGTGGAGCGCTTCCGCCCTTTCCCTTAGATGAAGCACGTTAAGGCTTTCCGTCTGCACTTCTCAATCGCCAGCTGCACAGCTCTCGCTTTGGGGCCACTGTGAAGTAAGATGAGGATCACCTGAACACAGCACTGCGCCCCCAGGACGGACGGCACCCCTGAGAACCTGAGGGCTGCTAGGTGACACACAGCAGGGACGCGCGGGACAAAGGGACCGCTGGCGCCCGGATGAGACCGAGCAGGACAGCACAATCCTGTCACACCTCCCAGAACCGCGTGCCAGGCAACACTTACAGGCTGTTTATTTCTAAAGTTTTCTGTTTAATATTTTCAGACCATGGCTGATTCTAGGTAACAAACCACAGAAAGCAAAACCTCGAGTGAGGGGTTTAGCTACATCCATTGAGTAGGAGTTAATTTAGTCAAAACTAGAGAATAGGTGGAGCCATTAGCAAATACATGTGAATTATATTAAATGAAAATGTGCTAAAAGTAGTGGGAATCAAGAGCGTGCCCACCAAGCCCTCTAAGCCAGGAGCTCCTCCTGGGCGCGTGAGTCCCGGGACTCAGGAGAGCGCCAGCGCCAACTTGCATCTTCAACAGGGCAGGCCTTTCTTTGTCACCTGCTTTATGTAAACATGGGCCAGATTACAGTTCACACCTTGAGTGATGAAGAGCCGCACACAGTCTGCTTTGGCAACCATGGTGCAAGGTGCTTCAGAAGCATAGAGGAGAAGGATGCAGATTTGGAAAAGAAACCGCTCTGAGGCGGCACAGGTGGTGACGTGGGGATGCTGGAGGCGGTGGCTGAGGGAGAGGAAAGGCTCTGGGCCATGTCAGGTGTGTCCCCATGTCCACCCAACTAGCTGAGCGAGAGCTGCCGAGGAAGAGGGGCCAGGGCACAAAGATGCCCAGCTGAGTGCAGCGGCCTGAGGACTGTCTGGGGAGAAACGTGTGTTCAGTGCAAATGAATGACAACTCGGGGAGGGAACCCACAAGACAGCGCCCTGGAAGCCCAGGGAGAGGGAACCAGTATAGGACACGGAGCCCTGCTCAAGTCTGAGGAAGATGAACGTCTCACGGAGCTGCATCGGGGCACCCAGCCACCTCAGCAACTTCCCACCCATGTTCACCTAGAACACCCGCATCGTACAATGTTTAATTTTTTCTCTCAACGTCCAGGAAACAATGGCCTTGTTTAGTTTGTAGTAAAATAAAAACAGATCTTACTAAAACTCTTAGAAGATATTTTTTACTTGCTTCTTTGCACTGAGTTGAGACACATCCTATGACAACGTGAGGCCCCACTTTGAATTCAAAACCTTCTGCTTCACTGGCCCTGCTGCCTCCTCGTCACGGCCGCAGTCCCCACGCTCCGGCCTCGGCTGCTTACCTTCCACATGTGGCATCTGTGGGGTTCTCCGGCATGCACCTTGTGTGGAGCCACACTTCCCCAGCCGTCTTGACCAGCTGGAAAACGTGTCCAGACTTACGTCTTGAAAACAAAGGCTCTCGCCCTTCTCTTTGAGCACGACTCTCTACATGCTACTAATTCTTGACTGGGAACAATAGAAATCTAAATTTCTAAAATCAGTTTCTAAAATCAGAAAATAAAATTTTTTAACATTTTAAGAACTTTCTCAACAGACTGAAAGACATATCTGTAATGTAAACGGCTTGTTTGGGTGTTAACTGAGATTTTTATAACTTTCTCAGAACTTCCAGTTCTGGTTCCTCATGTAGGTACATGGAAGTCACCACTCTGTCCCAACAAGAAAACATCTGGACAGATTGAGAGCAGAGCGAGGATCAGCCCCTCTCCCTGGATCCTGCAGGCCACTGCCCCCACCTGGAGATGGGCAGCTGCAGGGAGCCACCGCAGCCCAGAGTGCAGACTCCAGGAAACCAGTGCAGGCAGGAATGCCACCAAGGACTGCCACCAAGAAGCTGCAGAGGCTCGGCGTGCATAGGCAAGAGTCAAAGCTCTGGAGCCAGGACGGGGCTCCACACTGCCATGAATTTACCTCCAGGAGTGCCACCGGGTTTCTTACTAATTGCTGCAGAAAGTCCCCCGTGCTGCTGAAGGGAGAGAGGAAAGGAGCCGCTGGGGAAGCTCCAGGGGGAGCTAGCCCACCAGAGCACAACTCGCTGGGGCCTGTCAGAGCCCAACTGAGCGGGGAAGGGAAAGGGCCAGCCTGTCCCTCCTACCGCATGGGTGGGGGTTGAGAAGTGTGTGTGAAGGTGGCAGTGCAGGGCCCAGGCCACCAGAGCGGGAGACCTGACACAGGACTGTAGAAGCTCACCGCCCACCATGAGAGGCCTCCTTTAACCATGCTTCATGCCCGGGGTCCACAAAAAAAACATAAGCATACTAAAAGGCAAAACATGGTTTGAAGAGGCAGAGCTGGCATCAGAACCAAATTCAGATAAGGCAGGGATGTCGGGGTCATATGCATTGGGACTTGAAGCAACCACGGCTCACCTAAGTGCCCTCATGGAAAGATGTATGCAAGAATAGATATGCAATGTGAGCAGAGAAATCCTAGGAGAGAACCGGAAGGAAGTGCTGGGGATGAAAAACACTTCAGCAAGGAGTGAAGAATGCCCTCCGTGAGCGGACACAGCTGGATACAGAACCTCTGAGCGTGAGGCGGCACTGGAAGAAAGAGAGCAAAGAAGAGAGGAGCAGAGCAGAGGGTCTGAGGGTGCTGGCAACCCCAGACGTGTGAACATGTGTGATGGGAGGCCCGAGAGAGGAGGAGGAGAGAATGAAGAAAGACAGATTTTTGAACCGAAACAACTGAGAATTCCCTAAATTGATGTTGGACACCAAACCACAAGTCCAAGAGGCTCAGAAAACACCCGGCAGGATAAAAACCAAACAAAACTGTACGTGGGCATATCATTTTCAAGCTACAGAAAACCAAAGACAAAGAAAAGTCTTGAAAGAAATCAGAGGAAAACAACATCTGACCTACAGAGAAGCAGAGATCAGAATTACACCCAGTGTCCCCTCAGAAGCCAGGCAAGCAAGAAGAGTGGGGGGAAGTGTTTAGAGCACCGAGAGAGAAAAAAACAACCTAGAATTCTACAGCCTGAAAAAATTACCTTCAAAAGGTAAGGAGAAATAAAACTTTCTCAGACAAACAAAAATCGAGAGAGAATGTACTGCCAATACACCTTCCTTGCAAGAAATGTTAAAAGAAGTTCTTTAGGGAGAAAGAAAATAATATGGGTTAGAAACTCAGATCCGCATGAAAAAGAGGAACTCGTCGAAGGAGGCCTAAGTGGAGACAGAATGAGAGCTTTTATTTTCCAATTCTCAATGGGAGGGAAAAATTAGGATTTTGTTATTAAGTATTCACACTACCCATAAGATAGCATAGTGTTATTTAAAATGTATATTACAGCCAGGCATGGTGGCGCACGCTTGTAATCCCAGTACTTTGGGAGACGGAGACTGGAGGATCCGGGTTCGCGGCCAGCCTCAGCTCTCTTGCTTTCTCTCCCTGTCTCTCCCTCTCTCTCTCTCTCTCTCTCTCTCTCTACATAGTAAGGCCCTCCGCAACTTCGTGAGACTCGGTTTCAAAATAAAGTATAAAAAATAGGGCTGGGGGTGTAGCACGGAGGTAGAACGTCCCTGCGTTCAATCCCCAGTACCGCAAAAAAAATAATAAAAATAAAATAAAATAAAATGTATATTGCAAACTCCAGGGCAACCATAATAAGAATTAAAAATTTTAAAGTATAGTTGATATGCTAAGAAAATAGGAAAAACAAAATTGTATAAAACACTCAACTAAAACCACAAAAAGACAGAAAAAGAGTAGAAGATAAAAATAGGAACAAATAAAAACAAATAGAAAACAGTAAGAAATACAGTAGATATAAAACCAATGATGTCAATAATCGTTTTTAATGTCAATAATCTAAATGCATTAATTAAAAGAAAATGATAGAATGGATCAAAAAGCAAAATCCAACTGTATGTTGTCTACAAGAGACCACATAAAATATAAAAGCACGGGTAGGTTAAAGTAAATGGACTGAGCCAGGCGTGGTGGCACACGCCTGTAATCCCAGTATTTGGGAGGCTGAGACTGGAGTACCCAACGTGTGAGACCAGTCTCAGCAACTTAGCAAGATTCTCAGCAACCTATTGAGATCCTGTTTCAAAAAATAAACAGGTAGCTTGAAGGTAGAATGCCCCTGGATTCAATCCCCAGTAACACACACACACACACACACACACACACACACACACACACACAGTAAATTGATTAAGAAATGTATGTGGAGCTAACACTAATCAGAACAATGAACAATGTGGGGCAGCTGTCCTCACTTCTGACAGAGCAGATTTCTTTTTTTATATGCTTTTATTGGTGCATTATAGTCTAACATCAAAATGTAAATCATGTTGACAGTGACATACATGCACACAGCACTTGGTGCCCCCCAAGCCTCCCCATTTCCCCCCTTCCCAACACAGAGAACAGAGATTGACGTTGGTATATTCACATATGTATACATAGTCGATAGTAGTATTTCCATTAATTAACCTCAGTCCTCCCCCTCCCCTTTTCTTAGACCACCTTCCTGGCTCTACTGAGGTTTCTCCTCCATTATCTGGAGTCCCTCTGGTATCCCACTTACTACCTAGATTGCGCATATTAGAGAAAGCATATGACCCTTCACTTTCTGAGATTGGCTAATCTCACTTAACATAATGTTTTCCAGGTCCTTCCATTTTCTTGCAAATGGCATAATTTTGTTCTTCTTTATTGCTGAGTAGAATTCCATTTGTGTGTATTTCCCATAATTTTATAATCCATTCATCTGTTGATGGACACCTAGGTTGGTTCCATAATTTGGCTATTGTGAATTGTGCTGCTATGAACATGGGTATGCATATATTACTGTAGTTCTCTGGTTTCAACCCCTTTGGAAAGATACCCAGGAGTGGTGGATCCATTTCCTGTTTTCTAAGGAATCTCCACACTGATTTCCATAGAGGCTGAACTAATTTGTAATCCCACCAACAATGTAGAAGAGTTCCAATTACCCCACATCCTCGCCAACATTTATTTTTATTTGACTTCTTGATGATTGCCATTCTGATTGGGGTTAGATAGAATCTCAGAGTAGTTTTGATTTTCATCTCCCTGATTTCTAATGATGTTGAGCATTTTTTCATGTATCTATTGGCCATTTGTATCTCTTCTTTTGTGAAGTGTCTTTTCAATTCAGTTGCCCATTTCTTGATTGGGTTATTTGTTTTTGTAAAGTTAAGTCTTTTAAGTTCTTTGTATATTCTAGATATTAGTCCTCTATCAGAGGGATAGCTGGTAAAGATCTTCCCCCATTCCATAGGCTTTCTCTTTAGACCCTTGATGGTTTCCTTTGATGTGCAGAAACTTTTTAGTTGAATGCCATCCACTTATTAATTCTTGTTTTAATTTCCTGAGCTTTGGGGGTCTTGTTGAGGAAATTCCTACCTGTGCCTATATGTTGGAGTATTGAACCTATGCCCTCCTCTAGTAGCTTCATAGTCTTTGGTCTAATTTCCAGGTCTTTGATCCATCTCAAGTTGACTCTTGTGCAGGGTACAAGGTAAGGATTTAGTTCCATTTTTCTATAAATGGATAACCGGTTTTCCCAACATCATTCATTGAAAAGGCTGTCTTTTCTCCAACGTATATGTCTGACACCTTTGTCAAAAATCAATTGGCTGTATGTGTGGATTTGTTTCTGTATCTTCTATTCTGTTCCATTGGTCTATGTGTCTGTTTTCGTGCCAATACCATGCTGTTTTTATTACTATAGCTTGCAGGGCTTATTTCAAACCAAAGAAAGTCAATAGAGGTAAAGAAAGTCATAATGTGAGAAAGAGGCTGACTCTACAGAAAGATACTACAATATTTAATGTGTATGTGTCTAGCAGAGCCTCAAAATATGTAAGGCAAAACCAGAAATCTGCAAGGAGAAATAGATAAATCCACTATCATCACGAGAGACTTCAGCACCCCTCTACCAGAAATGGAAAGATCTAGCAGGCAGAAAATCAGTGAGGACTTAGCTGAACTCAATAATACCATCAATCAACTGGATATATTTGGCATTTATAGACTACTTCATGTAACCACAGCATAATACACATTCTTGTCAAGCTTACATGGCACATTCACCAAGACAGACCACATCCTGGGCCATAAAACATTCCTTAACAACATAAAAGAATACAAATCATACAATGTCTACTCTCATACCACAATGGAATTTAACTAGGAATCAATACCATAATTACAAACCAAAATATGTGGAAATTAAATAACACTCTTCTAAATACTCCATGGGTCATAGTAGAAATCTCAGAAGAAAGAGTAAAATGCTTGGAGCTAAATTAAAATAAAAATACAATTTATCAAAATTTGTGGGATAAAGCAAAAGCAATGCTTAGAGGAAAATTTATAGCATTTTATGCAAATACAAGGAAAGAAAAAAGATCTAAAATCAACAATCTAAGCTTCTACCTTAGAAAATTAGAAAAAGAACAGAAAATTAAATACAACATAAACAGACATGAAAAAGTAAGAACTAGAGCATAAATCAATGAAATTGAAGACAAAAAGTAAATGGAGAAAATCAATGAAACCAAATGTTCATTCTTTGAAACAACTAATAAAATTGATAAACTTCTAGTCAACTTAACTAAGGGGGGGGTGGAGACAGAGAACATAAAATTAGCATACCAGAAATGAAAGAGGAGACATTACTACAGATCCTATGGCTACTAAAAGAATAATTTAAAAATACTATCAACAACTCTATGCTCACAAATTTTATAACCTAGCTAAAATGGACCAATTCCTAGAAAGACATGTTTGACAAAACTCATACAAGGAGAAATAAGCAATCTGAATAAGCGTATATCTAATTTTTAAAGTTAAATCAATAACTAAAACCTTTTAAAATAGACTGCTCTAGGCCCAAATGAGTTCACTAATGAATTCTACTAAACATTTAAGGGAAAAAATAGACTAATTCCCTACAATTTTTTCCATAGCTTAGAAGCACAGGGAATAGTTACTAACTTCTATGAGGCCAGCATTCACAGACCCAAATGTGCAAAAATCCTTAACAAATATCATCCAGTCTAATCCAACAATGTACAAAAAGAACGATATATCATGACCCAGTGGGATATATTCCAGGTGTTTAAGACTGGTTTAACATTTGAAAAATCAATTAATGTAATCCATTACACTAACAGGATGAAAAAATCACATGATCATGTCAATGGCTGTGGAAAAAGAATTTGACAAAATCCAACCCCCTTTCATGATAAAAATTCTCAGCAAACTAGGAATAGAAAAGAACTTCCCCAATGTGTGATAAAGAATGTTTACCAAAAAAAAAAAACCAACCCTACAGATATCATCAGACCTAACGGTGAGAAACTCAAAGCTTCCTCAGGTTCTCAAGGCAAAGGTTTCTTTCTCACCGTGTGTGTGTGTGTGTGTGTGTGTGATACTGGGGATAGAACCCAGGGCCATTCTACCTCTGAGTTACACCCCCCAGCCCTATTACAGGATCTCACTAAGGACTCACTAAGTTGCTGAGGTTGGCTTTGAACCTGCAATCCTCCTGTCTTAGCCTCCCAAGTACTGGGTTTACAAGCGTGTGCCACCACACCCACTTTACCAACCCTTTTCAACATCATACTGGAAGTACTAGCTAATGTAGTAAGAGGTGAAGAGGAAATAAAAGGTATACAAACTGTGAAGAAACGAAATTGTATTTGTTTGTAGATGACATGATTGTCTTTGTTTGTAGATGACATAGATTATCCAAAAAAATTTACCAAAAAAAATCTCCTGAAAATAACATTGATTTTAGCTAGCTTGAAGGATGCGAGGTTAATATTCAAAAGTCGACTGCTTTCCTATACACTAGCAATGGACAAATAGGACTTGAAATTTATAATATAATGCACTTATACTAGCACCCCCAAAATTTAAATATTTAGGTATAAATCTAACAAAGTATGTACAAGACCTATATGAAGGAAAATACAAAACTCTGCTGCATATGTTTTTAAAAGCTAAATAGATAGGTATTCCATGTCCTTGCATAGAAAGACTCAATGTTGGCAAAATGTCAGTTATTCCCAACTCAGCCTATAGATTTAATGCAATTCCAATCAAAATCCCAGTAACTTATTTTTTGGATTTCAAGGAACCTATTCTAAAGTTTGAAGGAAGAGACAAAAGACCTCAAGTAGCCAACACAATATTGAAGAATAAGCAGGAGGACTGGCACTCCCATATTTCAAGAGCTACCATAAAGGTACAGCAATCAAAACAGTGCGATACTGGCAAAACAGCACACAACTAGATCAATGGAAGATAGAGAGCCCAGATATAGAGCCACACAAATGTAGTCCATGGATCTTTGGCAAAGGAACAAAGGACGTGACTCCATCCTCACATGGCAGCAGCACACTCTCGAAAAGACTGTCACGGCCTCTACTGGGTTTTGCTCCCGGGTCCTGTTTCTCATCTTGTGGGTGGTCATCATCTGGGGAAGGTCTTGGTGGGCTCTAGGATGAGGTACCGAGACTCCTGGGTGAGCTGGAGGTGGCAGCTGGGGCCACCTATTGTTCTCTGTCCCCATTCCTGCCTCCCTGCCGGGCACACCATGGTTTCCACTGTCTCCTGGTCTTATCTCCTGGCCCGTCACCAATTCTGCGTGCTCGTGATATGCTTCTAGCAAGTGAATGAGTGGGCTCATGGGTACACCGGCACCCTCCTTCTTCACCAGCCAGATCGGACTCACTGCTGGCAAGCAGAGGCACACTGGACACAGGACACACCAAGGAGGAGGCTCAGACCCAGCTCCCTCCTGACCGCGCTCTTTCCCAGCCCCACACTGTCCACTTCCATGTTTCCTGTGAAAAACCACACAGGAGCGACTGGTGTCTGACAAAACCCACGTTTACACAGGCAGAAACGACCCCTCAGAGGCTGGAGAAATAAGCCAGCAGTCACTGCGTTCAGAGGAAACACAGCCAGCTCCTCAACCTTGCCACCTTGCTGCTCCTGTCCCCTGGGCCATCTGCAGCCTCTCAGAGCAGGCCAGTGCCCAGGACCTTGCCGGGAACAGTAGTGGCGTCCCCTGCTCTTGCTTCAACTCAAAGGCCAATCCCAAAAGGCAAAGCCTCTTATACCACAGTGAAACTTTGCCCTGAATCACCATCGGAAGACTGAATTTTAGTATTAAGCTCTGCATAATTCTCTAGATTAGAAGCATGTAAGCAACACAGACTGTCGTGGATAAAGCAGAGTACTGCCCACCCTCATCTGTAATATCTCACAGGGTCAACCCCAAAACACCAGAGCACCGCCAGATATGAAGGTCCCCAAGGCCCCCTCTCACTCAACATGGGAGGCGGAGCGCTCTCTTGAGAGGAGTGCAGGACCCTGTGCTGCCCCCATCCCTCCCAAGAGGCCAGCTGCTGCCCCTAATTAGTCTGTCCCCAAAGAGACGCATAAAGAAATGAGTTTTGTAAACCGAGTTCCAGTTTCTCATATGGATATTAGGAATTCACTTTTTACTTTTATTAACCATTTGTCTTCAATAACTCCATTTTCTTTGTCTGCGATTGATTATCCTTTAAAGGAAACTTCGATGGGCCATGTAGAAAGTGCGAGCTATGTTGAACTGAAGCTCGGCCTCTGGCGGGAATGGCCGTCCTGGCTGGAGCACAGGATGCCCTCACGACACCTCCCACGGTACTGCAGCCACAGAACCTCTGGCCCCCAAGGACCCAGCTGTCCTGAGGTCTGCCATCACCCCCAGCACCCACCAAGGCCCAAGCACAGCTGCTGGAGCTCCCTGGCCTGGGGCATGTCCTCAAGTTCACCCGGTCACCGGCCCTCGGGACATGCTGAGTGGCCAGGCAGGGTAGAATTTCTGCGGTGACCATTTATCAGTTTCACTGGTCTGTCATTAAGAGGAGCATTATCAAGCTGTGAGTTCCCAATGTCACTCTGTACTGTTCAAATCAAATAGCAAAGGAATCTGGATTCAGGGCCCATGTGGGCTAAAGCAACGACAGAGACTCAGCATTCAGTCTCACTCTGGGCCTTGTGCTGCTGCTGCATGCGCCCCAGAGAAATGCTCTCTAGAAAAGGCTGAGCAGAAGGTATCACAGCTGAATTTGGAATCACCCAGTCATCACCTACTCTAGACCAAGGACTACTACTGTGCAGATGTGAACACTTGAAACCGGAACACAACTTCAAAGACAAAATTACTATTTACATGCTTGGTTTTGTTGAGGAAGAGAGAGGGCAAGCCAGGTCAGAGGAACAATGTGCCCCATGTGTGGAAACAGCACAGCACTGGCAGCATGGCACCCTCAGACATCGTGAGAGCCTTGGAGGATGGCGGGGCAAGGGTCTGACCTCCGTGGGCTCCTGGCCCCATGCTGGCCCAAGGCAGGGCAGGACTCTCTCAAGGAGACCCAGGCACAGGACCAGGGCTTGGGGCTGTGCTTGGCATCAGCTGGAAGGACCAGGACATAGTACTCTGGTAGCAGGTAGGACAGATATGCACATTTGGGTGTAACTGTGAGAAACGCCCATGGGACCCACTCCCCTACCTGTGGCCACAGCACAGCGCAGTCTAGCAGATATGGGTGTAGGTGACCAGGCACGTGTCTACCCTGGTGCCTAAAGTGCATAACTCATTCTGAGCAATGCTTCCCAAAACTCCCAATAAGGAAATGTCCTTCAGTTCTGTTGAAATAGTTTGAATTCTTATGGAGATTCCCAGGTTTCAGTGGAATTCCTAAAGGTCTCCCTCATACCCTCCCAGCAACAAATAAAAGTGTCACATCACAAACATACACTAGCCACAGACACTATTGCAAAACTCCAGGAGATATTTTCCAATGGCCACTAGACTAAAGGAGACACACTGAGAAACACACATGGCCCACATATGGTACCCCAAACACTGGCTGCACCTCCTGGAAAACATAGTGGAATTCCCCAGTCTTCAGCCCATGGCTGACCCAACTCAGAAGCATCAAACATGGAGCAGCCACGTCCTGCCTTCTAGGGAGTGCTGAGGACCACACCCCATCTGCACCTCTGCATCAAGGTGAAGACCACAGCCGAGAACACGCCACATGGCCAGAAGGGAGGAGTCAAAGCCAGTGACCAGCCTATCGCAACATGCCAGCCCAGGGTACAGGGGCCATCTTGATGGAGCAGGAGGCCAGCTCCCCAGCTCAGAAGACATGAAAGGAAACTGTGTGAGATGCATAAGCAGAGCAATAGGAGCACCACAGGAAGCAGAGCTGTTCCAAAATTAAATTTTTTTGCCACAGGGGGCACGCCCCGTGTATCCCCTCTATCTACAACATGCCTGCTGAACTTCCCCAGGGTGTCCATTCCTGCAAAACCTACAGAGAAAGCAGGTCCATCAGCACATACTGTGTCAAAACCCACTACTCACAGCCAAGGGAGCCACAGAAAAACTGCACCGTGAAGTCCAGTTGGCACCAAACCCAACACTAGACAACAGCTAATGTCCCAGGACACATCGTCGGGAGGAGGCTGCTCCTTAATAAGGCTCTCACATAAAACTGGAAGGGAAATCCATCCTAACAGATGAGTAAATCTCAACATAGAAGCAAAAGAAACATACAAAACAAGCAGCATGACTCCTCCAAAAGTTCACGATGCTCTAGCAACTGGTTCCAAAGATATGAAAGTAGATAAAATGCCAAAGAATTCAAAAGAATGATGCTAAAAATGATCTGTGAATTCAATGAGGACACAAATAGACCATTGAATGAATTAAGGAAGGCAATGCAGGATATAAAAGAGCATGTCAACAAAGAGATAGAGTTTACAAAAAATAATCAAACAGAAATTCTGGGAATGAAAGGCTCAGTAAATCAAGTTTAAAACTCAGTTGAAACCCTAGTAACTAAATCAAGCAGAAGAAAGAATATCAGGGCTTGAAGACAAAGTTGATGAATTGTCACATTCAGACACTAATTTTAAAAAAGCAAATAATTAGCAGGACATAGCAGTACACACACCATTTAAAGATCAAACATAAGCTCTGGGCGTGGTGGTAATCCCAGTACTTGGGAGGCCGAGATAGGAGGATCGCAAGTTCAAGGCCAACATCAGCAATGTAGCAAGACCCTCAGCAAATCAGCGAGAACCTGTTCCAAATATATACAAATATGGCTGGGGGTGTGGCGCAAACGTAGAATACCCCTAGGTTCAATCCCCAGTACCAGAAAATTTTTAAAAGTCCGAATATATGAATAATAGGAACAGACAAGGGAGCCTAGGTAGAGGTTAAAGGCACAGAAAACTGACTCAGTGGAAAAGAGGGAAAAATGGCCCAGTTATTGGGAAAGATATGGATATCAAAGTACAGGAGGTATTTAGAACCCCAATTAGACATGACCAGAAAATAACCTCTGCATGACATAGTCAAACTGCCAAACATACATAATAAAGAAAGAATATTAAAAGTTGCAAGAGAAAAGTGCCAAGTCGCTTGTAAAGGCAAACCCATTAGAATGACATCAGATTTCTCAGCAGAAACTCTAAAGGTCAAGAGGGCATGGAATGATGTATCTCAAGCCCAGAAAGAAAACAATTGTGATTCTAAGATTACCATATCAGGAAAAGTATTCTTCAAAATTGAAAGAAATAAAGACCTTCCAAGATAAGCACAAACTAAATGAATTCATGACAACTAAACCAGCATTATGGATCATTAAAGGAACCCTACACTCAGTAAGAGAAGCAAGATAAACACAATCACGAGAGGACATGAAAAAATAATTCACTCTAGAAGAGTAGATTAGCAAATGATAATTGGGAAAGGATCAAACATTATTAACTCAGTAATCCATCAAACCTCTAAGCTGAATGAAGGAGAAAGAAACAAACATAGATTATTCAAAACACCCAGAGGAAAAACAAGAGGAAAGGAACTGGTTAGTACATATCTTTTAATAATAACCAATAAGTGCCTATACCTTTCAATAATAATCCTAAGTGTAAAGGGCCTTAACTCTCCAATTAAAAGACACAGACTGGCTGATAGGATTAAAACAAGACCCAGCAATTTTCTGCCTGCAAGAAACAAACCTTACCAGTGAAGACATTCACAAACTAAGAGTCAAAGGGTGGATAATCCACGCAAATGTAATCTGAAAGCAAGAAGTGGCCATTCTGATATCCCATGAAACACACTTCAAGCCAAAATTGGTCAGAAGAGACAAAGGAGTTCACTACATATCAGTCAGGGAAACAATTTGTCAAGAAGATATAATGATTGTAAACATATATTCATAAGACATGAGAGCATCCAGTTTTATAAAACAAACACTACTGGTTATATAGAGAGATAGATCTCAATATGAAAACAGTGGGTAGCTTTAATATCCTACTCTCATCAATACATATATCATCCAGACCAAAAAATATCAACAAACAGCAGAGTTAAAATACACCAAAAATCAAATCAACTTAAAAGACATGTACATAATATTCCATCAAACAGCTATAGAATACACTTTGTTTTCATCAGCTCAAGGAAATTTTCCAAAATAGGTCATATTTTATTCCATAAAGCAAGTTGTAATAAATACTTAAAAACTGAAATAATTTCTTATATCTATCAGATCATAACTGAATGAAACTAGAAATGAACAGCAAGTGAAACTACAGAAATTTTATAAACACCTGGAAATAAAATAATATACTTTTGCTGGGTGTGGTGGCGCGTGCTTGTAGTCCCAGTACTTGGGAGGCTGAGCAGGAGGCTCACAGGTTTGTGGCCAGCCTCAGCTACTTATTGGGGCCATCTAAAACTTAGTGAGACCCTGTTTCAAAATAAAGAATAAAAAATAGGACTGGGGGTGTAGCTCAGAGGTAGAATGTCTCTGGGCTCAATCCCTAGTACCACATACACACAAAAAAATAATAATAATATACTTTTGAACAAACAGTGGGTCATTGAAGAAATCAGGGAAGAAGTTAAAAGATTCATAAAATCAAATGAAAATGGAAACACAACATAAGAGAATCAGTGGGATATGCAAAAGTAGTACTAAGAGGGAAGTTTATAGCTTTGAGTGCCTATGCTAAAAAAAATGACACAGAGATCTCAAGTAAATAGCCTATTGATGCATCTAAGGGTCTTAGGAAAAATAACAAGCCAAACCAAAAACCAGTACAAGGAAGAAATAATAAAGATCAGAATAAAAATAAATGAAACAGAGACTGAGAGAATGATACAAAGAATCAATGAAACAAAGACTTGGTTCTGGAACAAAACTGAGAAACCCTTAGCCAAATTAACCAAAAGAAAGAGAGAAGACACAAATAAAATTAGAGGTGAGAAAGGAGATGTTACAATAGATACCACTGAAATCCATAGGATCATTAGGGAATATTTTGAAAAATTATATGCCAAAAAATTGGAAAATTGAGACAAAATGGACAAACTTCTAAGCACACATGATCTCCCAAAATTGAACCAAGAGGACATAAAAAGAAACCCTCAATAGAGAAAAAAAACAAGCAATGATATTGAATCAGTAATAAAAAGTCTTGCAACAAAGAAAAGCCCAGGACTGCACAGATTCACTGCTGAATTTTACTGGACTTTTAAAGAAGAACTAATACCAACTCTCTTCAAACTGTTCCATAAAATAGGAAGGGAAGGAACCCTTCCAAACTCTTCTACAAAGCTAATATTAACCTGCTTCCAAAATCAGATAAGGACACCACAAAAAAAGAAAACTGTAGACCAATATCCTTGGTGAACACAGATGCAAAAATCCTCAGTAAAATACTTGCAAATACAATTCAACAACACATTAAAAAGATTATGAACCATGATCAAATTGTTCATTCCAGGGAATCAAGAATGGATCAACATATGCAAATCAATAAACATAATACAACACATAAATAGAATCAAGGATAAATATCACATATATTCTCAATACACAGAGACTGTATTTGACAAAATTCAACATCCCTTCAGGATAAGATCCCTGAAGAAACTAGATGTAGAAGGATCATATTTTAAAATAATAGAGGCTATATACAACAAACCCATAGCCAACATCATACTGAATGGAGAAAAACTGAAAGTGTTTCCTCTAAAATTAGGAATGAGACAAGGGTGTCCACTCTCACCACTCCTACTCAATATAGTACTTGAAATTTTAGCCAGAACAATTAGGCAAGAGAAAGAAATAAAAGGTATACAAATAGGAAAGGAGTAAATTATATTATCTCTGTTGGTAATGATATGATTGTATGTTTAGAAGGCCCTAAAGACTCTTAGAACTCATAAACCAATTTAGCAAAGTAGCAGGGTACAAAATCAACATAAAAATAAGTATCTTTTTTATATACCAATAATGAAGTCATTGAGAAAGAAATGAAAACAATCCTGTTTATAGTAGCTCAATAAATAAATACATAAATCACCTAGGAATAAACCTAACCAGGAGGTAAAAGATCTCTACAATGCAAATTACAAAACATCTAAGAAAGAAATTGAAGAAGACACTGAAGATGGAAAGACCTCCCATGTTCATGGATTGGGCAAATCGGTCTTGTTAAAATGGCCACACCAGCAAAGTGATTTACAATTTCAACACAATCCCCATAAAAATACCAATGACATTCTTCACAGAAGTAGAAAAGGCAATCCTAAAGTGCATATCATATACAGGCACAAAAGACACTGAATAGCCAAAGCAATTGTGAGCAAAAAGGGCAACACTGGAGGCATCACAATACCTGATTTCAAAATACAGTACAAAGCTATGGTTACAAAAGCAACATGGTAGGCAGGGGTGTAGCAAAGTGGTAGAGTGCTTGCCTAGCATGCAAAAGGTCTTGGGTTAGATCACCAGTACTGAAAACAAAAAAAAAGAGAAACACAAAAATAGCATGGTATTGGCATAAAAACATGTAGACCAATGGAATAAAATAGAAGACCCAGAAATAAGCCCATAGATCTACAGCTATCTGATTACCAACAAAGGTGCCAGAAACACCCACCACAGAAAAGACAGCCTCTCCAGCATGCGGTGCTGGGAAAACTGGATGTCCACAAGTAGAAAATTGAAACTATACTCTTAAGCCAGGCGTGGTGGCACACGCTTGTAATCCCAGTACTTTGAGAGGCGGAGACCGGAGGATCCGGGTTCACGGCCAGCCTCAGATCGCTCTCTCTCTCTCTCTCTCTCTCTCTCTCCCTATCTCTCTCTCTCTCTCTCTCTCTCTCTCTCTCTCTCTCTCTCCCTAGTGAGGCCCTCCGCAACTTTGTGAGACCCGGTTTCAAAATAAAGTATAAAAAATAGGGCCAGGGGTGTAGCACGGAGGTAGAACGCCCCTGCGTTCAATCCCCGGTACCGCAAAAAAAAAAAAAAAGAAAAGAAAATTGAAACTATACTCTTAACATCTCAACCTGTACAAAATTCAACCTAACATGGATCAAAGACCTTAATAGAAGACCTGAAACTTTGAAACTACTAGGGGGAAACACTTCAAGATACCGGCACAGGCAACAATTTCCTGAATAGGATTCCAATAGCTCAGGAAACAAAAGAAAGAATTGACAAATGGGATGGCATCATTAAAAATCTTCTGCACAGCAAAGGGAACAGTCAACAGAGTGAAGAGACAGCCTAAGAATGGGAGGAAATGTTTGCCAGCTCTTTATCTGACAGAGGGTCAATATCCAGAATATATAAAAATGAAAAAGTTGGCAGCAAAATAGTAAGTGATCTAATCAATAAATGGGAAAATGATCTGAACAGATGCTTCTCAAAGAAGTATGAATGCTGATAAACATTTGAAAAAATTCTTGACATCTTTAGCCACCAGAGAGATATAAATCAAAACTTTATTGAAATTCTGTCTCACCCAAATCAGAATGGCTATTATTAAAAAAAAAAAAAGCAAATACTTGTGAGGATGTGGAGGAGACGGAACCCTATACACTACTGGTGGGGATATAAATTAGTGCGATCATTTTGGAAAACAGTAAAGAGATTCCTCAAGAAAACTAAAAATAGTACTACTGTGTAACCCAGCTATTCCACCCTTGGGCATATTCCCAAAGGAAACGAAGTCAGCATACAAAAGAGATACCCGCACAGCAGCGTTTATGGGGCACTGTGCACAATGGCCGAAACACGGAATCAGCCTAGGTGTTCACCGACAGGTGAACAGGTGATGAGGATGTGATCTATGCACACAAAGGTGTTCTACTCCACCATAAAGAAGAATGGAATCAGGTCCCGTGCAGGAAAATGGATGGAGCCGCAGGTCCTCATATTAACAAGATTAGACAAGAATCACATAAAAAACTCACTGGTAGAAACTAAATTTATAAAAAGACCTGAAAAGGGAAGACAGACTATTAGGGAAAAGGAAAGGGCAGGGGAGGGAGCAGAGGGGAGGGTGAAAGAGGGTGTCAGTGAGGTTGTGAAACCCATCGGTTTATACAAGTAACATGATTGAATTATAATAAAAAATATTTTTAAATTATTAAGCTTCATTTTAAATTTAATGTATTAGATTTTCTTGAATATTGTAAATGATAAAAAAGCAAAATGTACCCAATTCTCAATCAATTCTCAAAAACCTAGAAAAGCAAATATAAATATGGTGAATCTCAAGTTCTCTTAAAAATTTAAATGCTGCTCACAAACTTGGTAAAATTTCCTTACTTTTCTCAGCTGAAACAAAATCACAAGTCTAAAATCAATTCACATTTCAGATTAAAATCAGATTTAATATATCAAAAATCTTACTCCATTGAAAACACACTAAATATTGCTAGATTATTGCTAAATTTGCGCAAATCTGTTAACACCATGGTTTGACATACTTCATTATAAACTGGGATTACCAGTGGAAGGGAGATAGAACAATCTAAGAAAATTAGAAATGAAGCTGAAGTACATAATATTAACAGGGAAAGAGCTTTAATATTATCTTACATTTGTCCTCCTTTTATTTCATTAACTAGTTTATAATAGACAAAAGATAAAATCGACTGTGATTAATCTGGGATATATGTGATAGCATCAGGTCACATGTTCCAGTGGGTTTTATCTGTTTTCAGGTCACATGGTACAGCTCCCCCTGTGGCTTTCCTGAGCCGGTCCCTCTGCACCCACACCCTCAACCCCAGGCCCCAGGGTTCAGGCCACACCTCTGTCCACTCGCACCTCTGGTCTGAGGCACTTTGGCTTTGGGTTTCTCTTGCTTGATGCAATGTCAGCCAGGGTTGCTAAGTGCAAAGCTTCTGGAACCTCTGCTTTCGCTCCACGCAGTTAAACATCAACGCGGATGTGTCTTACAGCCCACACAGGGCACCTGCTGAAGGAACAGCTGACCACGCACCCCTGCGGCCTGCAGCTGCGTTTCCCCCAGGACTCGGCGCCCTCACCTCTCTGTGGAGGTGGTGACCTCCTGAGAGTGCATCTTTGGGGTCCTTTCAGCCACACACACACACTGGTAGAGGATTCCACTAGTGCCAGTATGATCCTTTTCTCCAAAGGACCCACGAGTTATTTTGAAAATTAAGCAATAACAGTGATGAAAAAGACATTTCAAAAATCATGTCTAGCCACTTATTTTGAGAGGCTCAAAACGTTAATTTTTGAGAGGAGATGACGGGATGAGGAAGAGAGGGAAGGAGGGAGGGAGGCTTTTCAACGTAGGTGGCACTATCCCTCAGGTGAGGGCCTGAATAGATTAAAGGGGGGAATGAGGGAGGGACTCCCCTGTTGGGTCTTGTACCGCTGCTGAGTCGGGCCTCTGGTCTGTTCCTGCCCTTGGTCTGAACTCACATTTCTGGCCACACTCCCACTTTGACTTCCAATTCTTCCTTCCAGTCCTGAAATTTGGAAAAGCTCTCTCCAGTTTTCAGCACGGTGCTTATCTACTGCTAGCATAGAGTAGGCACTCAATAAAAATAAATAAATAAATGGGTATTTAACTGACTAACTGAATTAAAAAATGGCATATAATACCTGCAGGATTTTATTTATAGCCGAACCACTTAATAATTCTAAGGCTGAATCTTGAGATTCCTTTGATTTGCACATGTTTTAGAAACACTTATGCAAAAGTACTGCGCTGTTTCCTTGAGCTTGTAGCTCATTCTGTTGGTAGCCAGCACAATCTCATGTTAAAATAACGACAACGTCACTGACCTGGCCTTGGTGGCAAGCAACACCCATGACTGCTAGCTCTCCAACACAGACCCAGGCCCACCTGTGTCTTTTTCCAAAAGTCAGACTTAAATTATGTAATATATGTTCCAGTATCTGAACATTAGGATTACTATGATAATAATTTAGAGAGTATAGACTTTTTTAAATTGTCACCTACATACACACATACATACATATTCTGACTGAAAAAGAATTTAATTACATATTACATATTAAAGGCCAATGATGCCGGGCATGGTGGTGCACGCTTGTAATCCCAGTACTTGGGAGGCTGAGACAAGAGGATCACAGGTTCAAAGCCAGCCTCAGCAACTTAAGTGAAGCTCTCAGGAATCTAGTGAGACCCTGTTTCCAAATAAGAAATAAAATCAGACTGGGGTGTAACTCAGAGGTAGAATGCCCCTGGGTTCAAACAAAAAGGCCAATGATTATTATGGTTTATCCTATATTAGTTATTGCTATGTTTATATAATAACCAACTGAGCTGGGGCATGGTGGGCACACTTGTAACCCCAGTACATGGGAGGCCGAGACAGGAGGATCCGGGTTCGTGGCCAGCCTCAGCTACTTAGTGAGGCCCTCCACAATTTAGTAAGACCCTGTTTCAAAATAAAGAAAAAAATAGGTCTCGGGGTGTAGCTCTGAGGTAGAATGCCCCTCGGTTCAATCCCCAGTACCACAAAAAAATTTTAAAAAATATGATAAGCAGCTGGTTAATCAAAAACTTATACTTAAGTGGGACCAGATATACAATTTGCCTCTGATCAAAAAAAAAAAGTAACAAAAAATCAAAAACATGTTGACTCTGAGCAAGCATGGCCCCATCGCTGCATTATGGTTTTTCAGTCAGTCAGTCATTATTGCAGCACTGAGTCTCCACTGACTCTCCACCAGGCGTCCTTGCTGATGGCAGCCTCGACTCCCACTTCCTGAGAGGGAAGCAGCTGGAGGAGGGAGGCCTGTGCTCCCACCTGTCTTGGTTCAGTCTCCCCTGCTGTCTATCCCTAGGCCACTCCGCCAAGCTCATGCGCAGTGCCCTCCCTCCGCACCGCCTCACGCTGAGCCCAGGGCTGCAGGGTCCTCCTGTCCTGCGTGGCTTCTTGGTTCCTGGGCGCTGAGCCAGGAAACACTTCCCAAATGGTCCTCCAGGCACTCGTCAGGAATGGTGCTCACGGGAAGCACCGTCCCTTCTCCTCCCACATCATCAGGTCACGTCCGCCTCCTAACTGAACACCCTGCGTTAGCAGACCTGAGTCACCTTTCTCCTTGAGTCCTTGAGAGTTCTTGAGTGTTAGACTTTGCTCAGCACAGTCCTGCTAAAAGACACTGATGCCAAACACTGCCTGTTCAAATCAGCCAACAGTCACACGGTCCCGTGAACCGGCGCCCCACCGGCGGCCCCATGTGCGCTCAGCTTTGCTTTCCTAACTCCCTAGTTCTTGACCACTCCTCCAGCTGACGGGGAAAATGTGGCTCAAATTAGAACAGGAATTCAACAGCCCAAAAAGGTACACCGAAATGTTTAGAATAGGTGACGGCAACCTATTGCCAAGAAAAGCAAGGGCATTTCAGTCTACCAGCATTAGCTGGGTGCTGGAGTAAGCAACGCGTGATCCAGACGCCCAACTCGGTCTCAGTGTGACTCTCAGTCCTCATCGACAGGGGACTGAAAAGACAAAACACGAAGGAGCCGGACAGCGCCGACAGCAGCACTGGCTGTGGCATGACAGGCTTTCCCAATCAGGTACCCAGTACACTGTAAAGGTGAACCACGTGCCGGGCACTGCACGCTGCCCTGAGAGGCAACAGCACTGCCTGGCGAGAAAGGGCAGGTTAGCAGAGCACCAACCGGCACACAGGCCAGGCAAAGCTCAGGGCGACAGAGTAACACCACCACTGTCTGAACCAAAGCTCAGTCTCAAAGAGACAAAGTTAACCGGTATTTCCAAATACTCGAGTTTCATTAATGTGTAATATTTTATATCTTCTATAAAGAATCTCCCTCTACACTTCAATACACATTCATTTTCTTTACAACTGATTTGCAACTGTTACTGTCTCTTCATCTTTTCTCCTAATTAAGCAGTTTCTTTTAGTTTTTTGGTCCTCTTCCTACATCCAAATTCTTCCCCTAAGATTTTCCAGAATCCCGTTTTCACCTCCCCGGCTCCGCCTCTGTCCTCCGCCTTCACCACAAGTTCATGTAGGTGCCTCCTAGACCCACCTCTGTCCACGGTACTGCCAGGTTCAAGTAGGTGCCGCCTAGACCCACCTCTGTCCACGGGTACTGCCAGGTTCACGTAGGTGCCGCCTAGACCCACCTCTGTCCATGGTACTGCCAGGTTCACGTAGGTGCCGCCTAGACCCACCTCTGTCCATGGGTACTGCCGTCTTCCGTATTTTGGGCAGATCAAATGCACATAGGCACCGAGTGGAAAACACTTCCATTAAAATTTCTTTTAGATTTCTCTTTCTCCCCAACTGAGCTTTATTTCCTAAGTTCCTTCTCTGCACTCAATGAAAACTGGCACATAATCTTAAATAGTATAAAACTTCCCCAAGATAAAGTCTGACACATACAAAAAGTGAGCTGTGAGACCACATACACAGAGAAGCTGCCCCCGGGGTGGCATACCTGGGGGCCCGAGGGGTTGAAGGCCACTGTGGTGACGGTGTCTGTGTGTCCTGCCAGCCGGTGAGAGTAGGTGCTGGAGCCCAGTTCATACACATAGGCCTAGGAGACAAGACAGACAGGGGCCCAGGTTGACTGGGGTCATGACCCACCCACACCATGCATGAAGGGCGGTGCGCAGCTGACCCATGCACGGTCCAGCTCAGCGGCAGAGCTAACTTCTCGTTTGGGCGCTTCTTTGTTTTGGTGCATTGTACTTACACACCATAAGGGGGTTCTGTGTGACAGAAACACACGTGCACACAGCACTTAGTGCATTTCCCACTCCACTCCCTCCTCTCCCCATACATAGCACTAAAATTGGTACTGATAACTTCATATGTGAACAACACAGGATCGTTTGAACGGCTTCCTTCATCAAATTGTCCAGATCCTCAACCCCTCGGTGAACCCCTGCTCTCTCCTTCCCCTCAGAGCTCCACCTCCCCATTCATGGCTAATTTTAAGGAAGGAGTACAGATATAGTACTCCACCCTTACCTTAAAGTCCCAAAATGACAGAAAAAGAGGTCACACTATCCCTTCTCGTGAACTTGAGAGAGAAATGTGGACACTGCACTTGGCCCCCACCCAGTCAGCTTAGAATCTGAGCAAGTCAAACAGATGTTCTCCACAGCTGTTGACCTAAAAGTCCCTCTCTAGTGGAACTGCCATATTGCACATCATGTATTATACATAGATCCAGAGCTGCTAGCAAGGACATCATTCTGATACCAGGGTCCCCCCGAGGGTCTCAGAGGTGAGACCCTCTGTCAGGAGGCACAACCCAGGAGAGGCAGAGCAGGTGGCCCTGCAGTGGGGGACACCTCAGCGGAGAGTCCTGCTCCCACAAGGACCACCGTAATGTATGAGCAAGTCCTTCACATCCAGACCTTCCGAAGCTTCTGTCTGCAGCTGAGCAGTGATTCTGAAGTAAGTCTACATGTAGGTTTCTCATCTAGTTTGGAGGAAGGTGGAGAAATAAAATGCCTACTCTTTATTCTCTTCAAGCACAGTTTATTTGGAAAGCACACGCTCACCTGCCTCTGAATCCTCCGGCAGTTTTTGGCCTCAGGGCCAACAGCCTGAGGATGTGCCTTCCTGACAGGCCTGGCTGGGGTCCACTCCCAGCCACAGGCAGGAGCAGCCGCAGGCCTGCACTGGGAGCCACCATCCACAGAACACTGTGCCTGCTGCATAGACCACGCACAAGGCTCTTTGACACCAGCAACGCCCCACTTCTATTGAGGAGACCGGGTCATGCAGAGATGCCAAACGGGTTCTTCTGACTGAGGTTTGCCGTCTATCCTACTAAACCAACAAGGACTCCGTTCACGCGTGTCTGGGGCCATTTCGAACTCCCTCTGCCCTCGCAGATGCGTTGCTCTTTCTTCTCCAGGACTGAGGTGCATCCCAGGGTCTCCCTGGAGTCCAGGTTGTCCTGTCTCTGCAGCATAGACTGAGTGTGCAAGGAGCTGATGGTGTCTGGGTCTCCTGTGTGCCCAGCACTTCCCATGACAGATGCAGAGGCACTGAGGATGGCAAGCACCTGCCCAGCCCTGGGTGCTGTGCCAAGGACTCGACATGACTTTCCTCATGGACCCCCTCCTCAGTCAAGAAAGGCCACTGTTGTCGCAATCCCAGGCCTGAGGAGGCTGTGACTGGGAGAGGCAGCCTTCCAAGGCCGCATGCACAGTGACGAGGATCCCACCCACAGGGCAGCAGGTGGGGCCCGGGCTCCTCCCGCAGGTGTGCCCCCACCTTGTGCCTCATGCTGTCCCTCTGATCTGTCACTTGTCACCTGGCGTGGTTTTGTGTACCCTCATGTATGTGCCAAACACTTGGCGCTCTGTGGTTGAGATGGTGCAACCCCTCTGGAGCCGGCCTGGCAGCTTCCAGCCAGGTCAACATGCACAGCCCTCACAGCCAGCAACCCCCTCTCCTCAGTATTCACTTGGAGGAGCAAGTCCACACAGATTTTATTTCAAAAGCTAAATCCTTCAAGGCCTATGTGTAAGTTGGATGACAATAAAAATTGCAGTAAAATAAAGTGAGGGATATTTTGAAATTAGTATGTGCACACAGCACACACCCTGTAGACCCCAGGCCGCTGAGGGCAGGAAGACACAGACTTCTGGTTGCTGTAGGTCCTGGATACAGCAGCAGGCACCAAAACCCACCGGGAGCCAGGCAAGGCAGTGGCGCCTGTCCTAGGCAGAGTCCTGGGAGGGGGCTCCTCCTCTCCGGTATACTCCAAGTTCAGGGTGGTAACAACAGGTCTGCAGATGGCGCCCAGCACTGTCGGGAGGTCAGGAAAGGCCAGGCAGGGGGCTAAACTCTATCTGACTTGTGAACAGACCCAACAGCTGCAGCCAAGAAAGTGGGGTGAATTGCAACAGAAGCTGGGTGGGAAGAGGAAGAAGAGTCGAAGAAATGAAGGCACAAAGAGAAACAAGAGTCGGAGAGCCAAGAAAGCCAGGAGCTCAAGAATGGAGGAGGCCAGGGAACAGCTGCAGGCTGGAGGCCAGGGTCACGCCACAAACGTTTCAGGAAATTTCACTCCAAGCTGATAGAAACCCAGCTACAAAAGTCATGCAAAGCGAGGCCTTGGGCCGATGATTTAGACTCCAGGGAACTGGAGTAGGAACTGTAGGCTAAGTAGGAAGAAAAAGCCAGAGAGTTTGAATCCTAGCAGAATCTGGAGAGTTGGCGCTGTGCCGCATCTGCATCAGCCTGCAGAGAGAGCAGGTGAGGGCAGGCGCGGAGTGGTGAGGCCGAATGGCGGAACCGGAGCTGACGCTCTGTAAACTAGAAGGCAGATTCTGAAGCCTGAGGGTTGTTTTTCAAATACCTCCCAGATATTCATTATGTTTTACCCAATTCT
>PVJS01022844.1:0-30154 GCA_004027185.1 Glis glis | reverse complement strand
GGGCCAGGGGTGTAGCTCGGAGGTAGAATGCCCCTGGGTTCAATCCCCAGTACCGCAAAAAAAAAAAAAAAAGGAAAGAAAGAGGCCGGGCGTGGTGGCGCACACTTGTAATCCCAGTATTTTGGGAGGCGGAGACCGGAGGATCCGGGTTTGGGGCCAGCCTCAGCTCTCTCTCTCTACCCAGTGAGGTCCTCTGCAACTTCGTGAGACCTGGTTTCAAAATAAAGTATAAAAAATAGGGCCGGGGGTGTAGCGCGGAGGTAGAACGCCCCTGGGTTCAATCCCCGGTACCGCAAAAAAAAAAAAATAATAATAAAAAAAAAGAAGGAAAGAAAGAAAAGAAAAATCTTTTTTAAAGTAAGCCAATCATGCCAGGCCCAGTGGCACAGCCTGTACTAGTACTCAGGAGGCTGAGACAGGAGGATCGCAAGTTCAAGGCAGCCTTTGCAACTTAGCGAAATCCTCAGTAACTTAGCGAGAACCTGTTTCAAAATAAAAACGGCAGGGGGTGTAGCTCGGAGGTAGAATGCCCTTGGGTTCAATCCTCAGTACCACAAAATATAAGTAAGTCAACCATGGTGGTGCATACCTGTAGCCCCAGCTTGAGCTCACAAGTTCAAGACCAGCCTGGGTGCCATAGTGAGATCCCAGTTCAAAAAGAACAGAGAACGCTAGCGAGTGAGTGAGCCAGCTGCAGGTGCTTCAAGCAGCTTCTGCAGATGTTTTGTTAACTTCTCTCTTTCTGAAGCCTGTGCCCAACATAAACCACTAGTCCCTCTTTGCAGAGCCCAGAGCCACAGCCATGTACAGGAGATAAGCCTTTCCTCAGCCGCCCCCAGGCTTCCCAGCCAACACCTCTGCTCTGGCTCGGACACCTCTTCCGTCCTACACCTCAACCCTCAGATCCTGCTTTTCCTCACCATTCCCAGGAAGAATGACCTATGATCCAGGTAAATAGGAATCAAGACTGCCCTGGCTCCCCGAGAGTCCACAGAAGGAAGCACACCGACCGGGAAGCTCCTGGTCAGGAAACTCATGGCTAGATGGCAGGTCTTTCCCTGCCCTCCCTGTTCTGAAGAGCTGAGAGGCTGCAGCCTGGACAACCCTCCGACGCCTGTAGGAGGTCACAGACCTCACAACACTCTCCACCCCAGGGGAACCCTGTTCCACGGTTAATGCAGAAGGAAGGGCGCAGGGCGGGGTGCGGGCCCTTGGCAGGGCAGCTCTGGGCCTACCCTGGACTCCATGAGCCGGCTCTTCTCCGCATGAGCTTCTCTCAGCATCTTCTCCATCTCCTCGATCTTGCCCACATCCAGACCACTGGCACTGGGGAGGGAAGGAGGAGGCGGCTGTGTCAAGGAGCTGAGGAGGGGTGGCTGGAGGTGCGGGCTGCAAGGGAGGTACCTGGACATGTTTTCGGGCGAGCAGGCCGAGTTGCCCCCGGTGGAGACGCTGGTCTCCATGCTGTCTGAGCTCTCCAGGCTCAGCGTGTCGTAAGCGCGCTCACCCTCCTCCCCGCGCTCCCGCCCAGCCGGCAGGTGGTGCAGGATGGAGTGGTGCATGAGTGGGGGGTAGCAGGAGGGACCCACGGGGAAGGGTGCTGCCCCGTGCAGGGCATCCCACTGGCACTGCGCCTCTGCTGCTGCCTTTTGCTTCAGCTCAGCCAGCCGCCGCCGCTGCTCCTCAATCACCTGCTGCCCTGTAGGAAGGACAGGCGGCGTCACAGTGAGCTCCCACCAGCCGGGGAGAGGGGGTGCCAGCAGCAACACAGAGAGAGGAGGCAGGCAGAGAACACGGGGCAGCCCTTTCCCACACCAGCTTCCCTAAAGCTCCCGTAGCTCCAGACCAGCAGCTGCACCCCAGCTTCAGTCGCCTGCACAACTGGCCACGGTGCACAGTGGCTTCAACACTCTTTCTGCATTCTGAGCCCACATGAGAGGCACCAGCCCTGCTCAGGAGCTGGCCGGGCAGCAGGAAGGCCCACTGGCTCCAGTTCACGACCAAGGCCTGAGCAGGTGAGCAGGGAGCATGCACCCCTCCTGCCTGCTGGGGAAGGGGGAAGGGACAGCAGAAGCCCCGGGAGCATCAGGGTGCCAAGGCAGGCCCCTTGCAACGCACAAGCAAGAGCAAGAGCAGGACAGGAGGCAGGAGACACAGGGAGGGGAGCTGGAGGGGTGCAGCCAGCCGGGCACCCCATCCCAGCCTGGCCCGGGAGCCTGCCTGGCAGCAGCAGGACCACGGCAGGACACAGCATGCTACCGCTGCTGGACAGAGCTGCCAGCCAAAGCCAAGTCCTCATGACCAACATCTACCTGCTGGGTCGTCAGTTGGGAGGGGCTCGGTAGGAAGCAACTCGGCTGGCGTGGGGAACCCAGGCAGAGGGCACGGGAGAGAGACACAGAGGGAATGAGAGGAGAGAGAGGCACAGACATGGGCTTTCAAAACAACCAGGATGCCCACGAGCAGCAGGACTCCTGTGTCCCCAAAGCCAGTGTCTCAGGGAACCATTCCTGGAGGTCATCAGATCCATCCCCCTGCCTCCAGACAGGGCAACATCTAGCCCGACTCAAGTCAACAAGCACTTCCCTAACTGGCTGGGCTTTCTAGGAAAGAAGATGTCACAGACTCCCAGACCCTCAGTCCCCTCTCCTGGAGTCTTCTGATAAACATCCAGGAAGCTCTTCTTTGGGTTTCCAATAGAAATCCTCTCTGCTCCTGCTCAGATCCCAGTTAAAGGAAAGACACCCTGTGAGAGGTGTGGGCAGGCCCGGGGCGCGGAGAGCAGGGCTGGCACTGCGGCCACTCACCCTTCTGCTGCAGAGCCAGCTGGCGCTTGGTCTCAATGTCCTGCAGTGTGGCTGCCAGGTTTCGAGGAAGGCTGCCTGTGCCATTCTGGGCGAGTAGGGAACTCTGAAGAGGGAACAGGGTGCTGGTACCTGGGCTCGGCAGACCCCACGCCACCCCCATGGCCTGCATGGAGAGCTGGCACAGAAGTCCTCACCCCCCACCACCAGCTGCCCTCAGACCTTTGGGGAGGGGCTTCGGCCCAGAGTAGCCACACTGAGCTGAGAGGAGGAGGAAGAGGAACCCGAGGAGGAAGGGAGGGGGCCACTGCGGGTCCGGGGCAGGGAACTGGTTGCCTCGCTGTCCATCTTGGAGCGGTAAACCTGGAGGGAAGAGATGCTGCCCCATGACCTCGGGCTCCCCTACTGGTGGCACCCCTATGTAACCTAGGCTGGCTAGGACCTGCGGTACTGCCCGGCACCAGGCCGCTGAGGCCCTCTGGCGGACCACATGGCTAAGCCTCCTGGACTAGCCCAGTGGGCAGAGGCCACCGGCAGCTGCCAAGCCTCTTTTCCAGGCTGTTCCTCCCCAGCCAATTCCTGACCCAACGGCAGGCCCGAGAAAGGACCTGTAAACAGACCCAGGTGAGGAGTTAATGTCAGGCAGGCAATCTATGCAGGAGACCACTGGAGGCTGGTCTCCTTCTGGTCCTAGCTCTGTCAACAGGCTGTGTGGCCTTGGGCCACCCTATCTGTCAAAGGAAGGGGCAGGTCCAGACTAAGTAACTTTCAAGTTCCCTCGGAGCACTGACATGCAGCGAACCCGGCCCTTGGTCAAAAGCCCAGCTCTGCACATGCACGGCACTTCCTAGCTGTGTGACCCTGGTGAGAATATTTATCTCCTCCGTGCCCCAGCATCTGACCTGTAAAACCAGAGTCCACATTGTCGGCCTCAAAGGCCTGTGTCAGTGACTTTACGAACCCAAATATGTCAGAGTCTCCAGCCAGCCAGGCACACAGTAGATGCGCCCATGGAGAGGCCCTCGCTGCCCTCTCAGGGCCCAGGCTGAGCTGAGCCCACTCCCCAGGGCGCAGTGTGTAGCTAAGGACAGGCAGGAGGCGCTCAGAGCAGACCAAAGGCTGCTCCCTGAGGGGTTACCTGCAGTTGGCGGGAAGCTTTGGCGGGCAGAGGTGGGGGAGAGGAGCGAGGGGAGGCTGCGGCAGGGCCCGTCCCCAGCCCGGCCATCAGCTCCTCGTACCACTGTTCTAAGTCTACAGCGGGGAGCAGCAGCTTCTCCATCTGGAGGGCAGGGGTGGAGAGGAAGGAGGGGAGAGGCGATGGGCAGGAAGAGGAAGAAGGAAGAGGAGGAGTGGAGGAAAGAGAAAGGAAGGCCGTGTCAGGAGATGGACGGGAAGGTGAGAGAAGGGAAGGGAGAAAGGAGCACAAAGAGAAGGAAGAGAAAAACAGTGAGACAATTGCGCTGAACGTGCCGTGAGCACAGAGAAACAGCCAGGCACGACTCCCAGAGCAGAACTTGTGCCAGCAGCCAGCCAAAGCCTGTGGGCACCAGCGAGCGGGCCCCTCGCCGGCTCAGGGACCCCAGGACGGCAGGAACACACAGACCACCAACCTTGGGCGGAGGCGTGATGGAAGCGAAGGAGGAGGAGGAGGGCGGCACGGGAGCAAAGCGCATGGCGGGAACCAGGTCCCGGGAGGCAGAGGCCCAGGGAGGCAGGCCTGGGGGCCTGGGTGAGGTGCCCCACATCACCTTTAGCTGCTCAAGCATCACGTACTTGGGGGAAGGGCAGATGCAGGAGGGAATAAAAGAGGTTAATGGGGCTGGAACCTAAAGCCGGTCCTTCTCACAGGGGAGGGAAAGACCAGATGCCCGGGAGAGCCCGAGTCCCCTTGGCACCATGCCCTCCTCCTAGAGCAGAGACCTTGTCCAGGGGATGTCTCCCCAAGGTGCAGGGACAACAGGAGCTGCTCTCAGACCCCTGAGCCAGCTGACCTTCTTCCTCTGCTGACGAAAGAGCCTGCTGTCTCCACCCCTTGGCCCCCAGGGGAAACAGAGGCCATTCTCAAGGAGGCCCTCTGCCATAGGCAGGCACACTCAGTGGCCAGTACCTGACTGTCAGGCGGGGGCTGGGTGAGCACGCTGAGGGAGGTGGTAGAAGCATAGGGGTCCGGGGGGGAGCACAGCTGGAGGACCTCCGCCAGGCTCACATACTCCTAGGATGCCGGTGGGGGTCAGAGAAGAGGTTAATGGGGTTTGACCAGGTCCCCGATGCCCCACACTCCAAGCCAGGCACAGGGCCATCACTCCATGTCAATACAAAACTCAGAAAAGGGGTGGGGTGCTCAGCTGCCCACTGGGGCCACCAACAGCTAAGAGAGTGGAGGAGACCTGGAAAGATAGGCAGGACTATCTTTTATCTCCCCCACACACACCATGGGAGATTGGACACAGGGGCACTCTACCACTGAGTTGCACCCCCAGCCCTTTTTATTTTTATTTATTTCTTTGGTACTAGGGATTGAACCCAGGGTCATTGAGCCTCCGAGCTACCCCTGGCCCTTTTATTATTTCTTTTGAAATGGGGTCTCACTAAGTTACTAAGTGTCTTGCTAAATTGCTGAGGTTGGCCTTGAACCTGCAATCCTCCTGTCTCAGCCTCCCAAGTATTGGGAATATAGGTGTGCACCACCACGCCCAGCAAGAACAGACTGTTGAAGGTTACTCCTGATCTCCATTGTGGGGACCATGTTGGCATTGAGTTGCTGCCCCAGGCATTTCCTAAGGGCCTATTCCTGTGTTGGCCCCTGGCTGGGCAGGTGAAGGAAACCCAGAGAAGGCCTTTCGAGAGCCCACTGAGGACAGCACCCAGCTCCCAGAAAGCCCCTCTGTCTCCAGCATCCTGGGTGTCCCCAGTGGGCCACACGCATGCAGCATAGAGCATTGGTCACATGGGTCCCCAGGGCAGAGCTAGAAGTGGCAGGGGAGATTGCAGACACCACCAGGCCGGAGCAAGACAGGCTCTGAGAACAGGGTCTTAGCAGAGAACAAACAGGCCCACTGCCCAGGGTAAGTGCTCAGGAAGACGCCAGCACACTGGACTGTAGGCTGGAAGGAGTAGGACTACCAGACTCAGCACATATCCTTTGAACCTAAGCTTCTCTAGGTGCAGGGGCACAGCAGGCATCCACAATGTGTCTCAATCAAAGCACAGGGTGTTCTGCCTGCCTGCTGGAGGCGCCCATCCAGGCCTAGCTCCATAGCCAGACTGTCATCCGGGGGTCACAGAACAGGAAAATAAGCCAGAGGGTCCAGTGTGCTATGAAAACTGGCGAGTGGCATGCAGAGCACATGCAAATTAATATGCAAACCAGTGCTGTCATTTTGCACAGGCTGCTTGGACGCTCTACGGATGGCAGGACAGCACGCTCACACAAACTGTGCCCAGCCAAAGGCTTGTCACCACGTGCCCTTCCGTGGGGCCGGGGAGGAGCTGCAGGCAGGAGCACGCTGTTAACTGGAATTACTTCTTGTGCTTTGGGGCAGAGCACAATGGAAGCAGGTGGGGTAAAGGGGACAGAGGAGCCCCCAGCTGAATGGACCCCGGGAACACACCCAGAGCCTTAGTCCCCAGCCCCAGTTCTGAGGACCTGCGGATGAGCAGCTCAGCCTATGGGGAAGGTACACGGTGAGGGCCTCATCCCTTACACTCACCCAGTCTCGCCGCCCCCCCCAGGCCTGGAGTGTCTGTGCAGTGACAGAGATGAAGGAGAAAGGTGGGAATGTAGAACACTCCCAATGGGGCCTCACACGGCCGTGCACAGACTTGGGGAAGAACCATTTGAGTGGCCACACTGCCCACTTCTGAGTCAGCTGAGAGCCCAGCTCCAGACTGGAGCCCAGGGAGCCCCAGGACCCCTAGATCTCTGCACTCCCCTCAAGGTGAGTCCACCCAGCCCAGCCCTCTATCAAGCCTCTAAGCTGTCCAGCCAGGCCCCCCAACTCCCCTCCAAACATGCAGCCCCCAAATGCTGAGATTGGTGGTTCCTGAGAGCCCAAAGGTCACCGAAGGAAGCAGCTGGTGGCCACAGCCCAACCCATGGGCACTCAGGCAGGCCTCTCCAGTTCAGGGAGACGCCCCACACCAACCTCAGCCACCAGAGGAAGATGGCTAGTGTCACTCCAGGTCCCCCAGCTGCCCCCCAGGCCTGAGGCTGGGGCTGACCCAGCCACATTACCTCTTTGAGGGTGGAGGTGGTCTTTGGGAATGGCCTGCCCCCCGTGAGCGAGTGGTATCTCCTTTCCAGCGCAGCCAGTTTCTCCTTCTCCTGCAAGCCCAGCATGGCAGAGTCAGAGGAAAGAGGAAGAAAGGGAGAGGGAGGGGACTGCAAAAGGGGCCCCCTGAACTGGCTGCTGTGCACCCTACCCCAGCCCCCTGAGGGCCTACCTTCTGCAGCAGCTGCAGGGAGGCATTCTTGTCCCGGGCCAGGCGTTCTGAATCCTGCACAGCCTGCGCCCGGATCTGCCCGGCCTGACTGTCCAGCAAGGCCAGGCGCTCCTGAGGAGATGGGGTGAGCGGTCAGGCCCCAAGGAGATGGGGCTGAACCCAGGATGAGGCCCGCCCGACTCTTCTGCTGGGCCTCAGCTCACCCCAGGCTGCCAGGGTCAGCTCCTCCCTCCCTCAACCAGTGACCCTGTGCAACCCAGGGCAAGCATCAGAACCCAAATCCCACCGGCCCTCGGCCTGGGTGCATCTTCTCCACCAGCTGCCCCGCGCTGACTTCCAGCTCCGCCCGGTGCCCAGCGGCTTTGCGCCCCGAGAGCAGGAATACCAGCAGGTGGGACCCGGTGCCAGGGCCACTGGGCCAGAGCTTGGGGGTCCCTAGGGAGGAGAAGACTGGGTCACAGTTCCTGTGTCTCTGGTGCTGGGGGCGGTCCAGACTTTGGGGTACCTGAAGGAGGATGAGCTAGGGCGCCCTTACCTGGAGGTCCCCCTCCCTAGCCCCGCACCGGTGCTGGGGATCAGGCCCCTCGCCCCTTATGCAAGGGAGGGCCCAGGGCCTGGACCTGGAATCCTGAAGGGAGTTCCTTTTCCTCGCCCCACAGCCAGGGGGTCCAAATCCTGGAGACACCTAGCAGTTCTCCACCTGCCCCATCCCCTGCTGCCACCACCAAACCCAGGCCCTCCACCTCCCTCTGGCCTTCTCTCCAGCCTCTGGCTCCTGCTCTCAACTTTCTGACCCACTTGCCAGAACATCTTCCTAAAATGGCCTTTGAGCTTTGTGTGCTTGTCTGAGTTTTCTAATCTTTCTAAAAAGAATATATATGGCTGGGCGTGGTGGTGCACGCTTATAATCCCAGTACTTGGGAGGCAGAGACCGGAGGATCCAGGTTCATGGCCAGCCTCAGCTACTTAGTGAGGCCTCCTCAACTTTGTGAGACCCGGTTTCAAAATAAAGTATAAAAAATAGGGCCACAGGTGTAGCTCGGAGGTAGAATGCCCCTGGGTTCAATCCCCGGTACCGCAAAAAATAAATAAATACATACATACATACATACATTTATAAATACATAAATAGAATACATATTATTTGGGCAACTTTTTGGGGGGTGGGAGGTACTAGGGATTGAACCCAGAGGCATTCTACCTCTGAGCTATACCCCCAGCCCTTTTTATTTTTCATTTTATTAAATACTTCTATTGGTGTTATTTTCATTTTGAAACAGGGTCTTGCTAAGTTGCTGAGGCTGGCCTCCAGCTTGAGATCCTCTTGTCTCAGTCTCCCAAATACTGGGATTACAGGCATGTGCCACCACGTCCAGCCTAAGGGTATTTTTTTTTTTAAACCCACAAGTGAGCCGGGAGTGGTGGTGCACGCTTGTAATCCCAGTACTTTGGGAGGCGGAGACCGCCTCAGCTCTCTCTCTCTCTCCCTGTCTCTCTTTCTCTCTCTCTCTCTCTACTTAGTGAGGCCCTCTGCAACTTCGTGAGACCCGGTTTCAAAATAAAGTATAAAAAATAGGGCCGGGGGTGTAGCGCGGAGGTAGAACGACCCTGGGTTCAATCCCCGGTACCGCAAAAAAAAAACAAAAACCCCACAAGTGAGGTCAGATCACCTCTCTCCTCAAAATCGTCCAGTGGCTCCCCATTACTCATAGGACAAAGTCCAAACTTCTTACCTCTACCCCCTGCAGCTGGCCTTACTGCCAGGCATGCCATGTCCCTGGGCTCGGTCATGCCATATCCTCGGATGTGCAGCTGTGGACCCTCAGGCCTCCCTGCTGTCACTCCCTTAGCCCAGGCGGGCCAGTCCAATCTCTTCTACCCCTCCCAAGCCGCCTTATCCTCTAAGACCACACCGAATGCTACCTCCTCTCCAAAGCCCTCCTTGATCGCCACCAGATTTCTTTGCTCTCTCTGTGCTCACATCACTCCGTACCACCCCTACACCTTTGTCCTGCTGTTTGTTCTCTGTGGATATATCTGCCTCCACCACCACCACCAGACCCGAACTTAAGATCCCACGTCAGGGCCAATGTCATTTCCATCTCCATAGCCCCAATAGGGCTTGGTACAATGCTTGGTTCAGCATTCCTGGGCTAGAAGGAAATGAAAAGACACTAAGTAGCTGGGCACAGTGGTGCACACCTGTAATCCCAGTACTTTGGAAGCTGAGACAGGAGGAGCACAGGTTCGAGGACAGCCTCAACAAGTAGTGAGACTTTCATCAACCTAGTGAATCCCTGATTCAAAATTTAAAAAATAAATAAAAATAGCTGGGCGTGGTGGCGCATGCTTGTAATCCCAGTACTTTGCGAGGCGGAGACCGGAGGATCCGGGTTCGCGGCCAGCCTCAGCCCTCTCTCTCTCTCTCTCTCTCTCTCTCTATCTCTCTCTCTCTACTTAGTGAGGCCCTCCGCAACTTCATGAGACCCGGTTTCAAAATAAAGTATACAAAATAGGGCCGGGGGTGTAGCGCGGAGGTAGAACGCCCCTGGGTTCAATCCCTGGTACCGCAAAAAATAAATAAATAAATAAATAAATAAATAAATAAATAAATAAATAAAAATAGAGCTGGGGGTGTAGCTCGGAGGTAGAGTGCCCCTGGGTTCAATCCCCAGTACCACACACACACACACACACACACAAAAAGACACTAAGTGAGGGGGAAGGACAAGGGCCAGGGGAAATGGGCTGGGCAAATCCCCAGAGGGCTTCCTGAAAGAGGTCATCATAAACCACCACCCTTAGGAGCTACACATGGGAGAGAAAGGCATGAAGAAGGGGACTGTCCCGAACCTGGGGTCAGCCCCAGTGAAGACTAAAGCAGGCCAGGCAGCGATCCTCACGGCAAGAACTGCCCTTTATGGAGAACCTAAAAGGAGCCAGCAAGTCTGAGAAGGCTTTGCCTGTTACCTGCCTGCAGCCTCAGGAGGCAGGTGCCCTTGGGCCCATCTGATAGGGGAGAGCACTGGTGAGCAAGGCTTAGAACCAGATCTGCTGGATGTCAAGGCCCGTGCTCGCACCCTCTCTACGCCAGAGGAGCACAGAGCTGCAGGGCAGCCAGAGCCCGGGGACCGGCGCCGGGAGTGAAGCTAGGAAGGCTCACAAGGAGGAGCATGGTGGGGGGACTGTGACCCTGCCCCATCGCAGCGGCTCAGCTCATTTCCCAGGAGTCAGGGTGCAGAGTCCACTACTGCCGGCTCCTCCCAAACTCCCTCAAAGTGACTGGATTAGCTGGCGCTCTGGGAGGCTTTGAGGAGCTAGGTGGCTTCTCTGGCACTACAGAGGGCGGTAAGAGCACTTGCTGTGAGCCCACTCAGGACGGCCAAGGAAGCCTCCTGGCAGGGCGCCTGGTCACACCCACAGACCTGGGAAGTGCAGGCCTTCCCTGCTTCATCATGGCGGAGTAGCTCAGGGAGGGAAGCATGGGGTCCGACCTTGGGAGGTCTGACAGCTCCCCTCTTTCCACCAAGCCCCAGCTCACCACCTCAGACACTGCTCCCCGACCTCACTGTCCTTGCCTTCCACACACTCACTCCAGCCAGGCAAGCTGCACACATGTGAACACATGTGCATACACACAAGCCTCGGCTGCAGGCGAGAGCCACCAGGGACACCACCCCGTTCCCGCATTCCCGCCCCCGTCTCTCTCTTTTTTTTTTTTTTGGTATTGGGGATTGAACCCAGGGGCATTCTACCTCCAAGCTATACCCTCAGCCCTTTTTTTTTTATTTATTTATTCATTTTTGTGGTATTGGGGATGGAACCCAGGGGCCTTTAACCACTGGGCTACACCCCCAGACCTATGTTATTTATTTATTTACTTATTTTTGCAGTACTGGGGATTGAACCCAGGGGCATTCTACCTCTGAGCTATACCCCCAGCCCTATTTTTTATTCTTTTTTTTTTTTTTTTTGCAGTACCAGGGATTAAACCCAGGGGCGTTCTACCTCCGCGCTACACCCCCGGCCCTATTTTTTTTATACTTTATTTTGAAACAGGGTCTCACGAAGTTGCGGAGGGCCTCACTAGGTAGAGAGAGAGAGAGAGAGAGAGAAACCTGAGGCTGGCAGCGAATCCGGCTCCTCCAGTCTCTGCCTCCCAAAGTACTAGGATTACAAGCGTGCACCACCACGCCGGCTTTTTTATTCTTTATTTTGAAACAGGGTCTCTCTAAGTTTGCGGAGGGCCTCACTAAGGAGCCGAGGCTGGCTGCGAACCCGGATCCTCCAGTCTCAGCCTCCCAAGTACTGGGATTACAAGCGTGCGCCACCACGCCCGGCTTTATTTTTTATTTTGAAACAGGGTCTTGTTAAGTTACTCAGAGCCTCGCTAAGTTGCTGAGGCTGGCTTCAAACCTACGATCCTCCTGTCTCAGCCTCCCAAGTACTGGGATTACAAGCGTGTGCCACCACGCTGGGCTTTTTTTGTTTTTAAACAGAGTCTCACTAAGTTGCTGAGGCTGACCTAGAACCTCCAATCCTCCCGTCTCTATCCTCCTATCTCAGCCTCACAAATACTTGGGATTACAGGTGTGCGCCACCACACCTGTTCCCCCACCCATATCTTCCTAACAAAGACACACATGTCCTGTCCTGAGTCTGGTCTGCCTGAGCTCAGGAGCAGATAATTACAGCATTAGCACACCAGAGCCCACAGGGCTCAGTGCTCTTGTTTTAGCACTGTCATGCAGGGGCTGGCCCAGGGCTGAAACCCAAGCAGACATTCTTCCTAGGGCTCCCCGCTCTAATACTCAGATCATAGCCCTCTGTATGTTTCCCAGCTGTATGAGGGGATGGCAGGGCTGAGGGCGTAGCTCAATGGTACAGCATGTGCCCTGGGTTCAATCCCAAACTCCAAAAAGAAATAAAAACAAGGGCCAGGCATGGTGTCACATGTCCGTAATCCCAGTAATTGGGAGGCTGAGACAGGAGGATCACAGGTTTGAGGCCAGCCTCAGTAATTTAGCAACACCCTGTTTCAAAATTAAAAAAAAAAAACAGGGTTGGGGGTGTAGTTCAGAAGTAGAATGTCCAGCCAGGCGTGGTGGCGCATGCTTGTAATCCCAGTACTTGGGAGGCGGAGACCGGAGGATCCAGGTTCGCGGCCAGTCTCAGCTACTTAGTGAGGCCGCTGCAACTTTGTGAGACCCGGTTTCAAAATAAACTATTAAAAATAGGGCCGGGGATGTAGCTCGGAGGTAGAAAGTCCCTGGGTTCAATCCCCAGTACCGCAAAAAAAAAAAAAAGAAGTAGAATGTCCAATAAATACATAAATACACACATAAACACAAGGACGGGGCAAGACTCCTCCTGTCTCCATCCTTTGCTGCAGCGGGGCCGGGTGGGGGGTGGAGGGAGTTGGGCTTAGTGACACTAGCTACCCTTGGCTGAGTGACCACCACACCCTCTTCTGCCTTTAATCCCAATTGTCATGCATTTTGCTGCGGTTCTCACTTTACCCCTGAGGTCTCCTGGGGTCACTGGCCCAGCAAGGACAGGCAGGAGAGGGGCCCACCTTCCTCTTGGCCACACTGCGCAACAGCTCCGCCTTGCTCCGCAGCAGCCCCTGGCCGGCCAGCTCCCGCTCCTCCTCCACGCGGCTCTCCCGCTCCAACTGCTGGAACTCCAGGTCCTCGAAGAGTTTGGTTTCCGTCTCCAGAGCCTCTGCCTCCTTCAACGACAGCGACATCGGGGTTGGGTGGGGCGCTCGCCATGCTACTCTGGGCCCAGAAGGCCAGGCCACAGAGGAGTTAGTTTGGGGTCTGGACCTGGGGGGGGACCTGCCACCACCCGGGCCCCTCTGCTCCGCTGGGGCTGTGCGCCTTCCGCGGCAGCAAGGCCTGGGCGCTGATTCCCCCCAACCTCGCCGGTCCCCTCCACGCCTCAGCACCGACCCTGGTGTCCGGCAGGTGCTGCAGGGCCAGGCGTCCCGTCCCACCGCTCGCCTCTCTCCGGTCTGGGCGGCCCGCGGGGCCGGGGAGGGGGCTGGGGGCACTGACCCTTCTCAGCTGCTCCTGTAACTGTTCCCGCACTGACTCGGGGCAGTTATCGAGCTGCGTCTGGAGCTCGGCGTAGAGCGCCTGGCGGGCCTCCAGGTGCCTCCGTCCCGCGGCCAGCTCCGCCCTCTCCTGGTCGGCGGGAGGGGAGGGAGGCGGGGCACAGGGGAGAGAGAACACACACTCCTCAACTCCGGCCCACGGGGAGCGCGGGGCGCGGGCCGACCCGGAGGGGAGGGGATGGAGCAGACGAGTAAGTGCGCGGGGCAGGAGGCGGGCAGAGGTGTAAGCAGGGCCCGGAGGCGCAGGGATGGGGCAGGGTGGAAACGTTGGTCTCTTGGAGCCCCTTGAGCCAGAAATGTTTGCATAGGTCCTAAGACGAGGTCTTGTTTCCTCTCCAAACCAGTCAAGGCCAAAGCCACCTGGCAGAGCAGAGCCCAAAGCCCTACCACTGCCCAGAGACCAACGTTTAACCCTGGGAGGAAGGGGAGGAAGGGAAGGGTTACATCCAGGGGCTGGGTGTGAATCCAGGGATGAGGATGTTAGAGCTTCAGCGGTGCAGGGAGGGAACCCCACCCAACCCAACACCCTGGCCTCCCTCCCCTCCTGCTGGGGTGGGCAGGGTGCCGGGGCTGCGGGCTGAACTTCACAGCAGGGATGAGGGTTACAATTAGTTGGCCGTTGCCCTGGCAACAGGATCCCTGGGAGTGGGTACCAAGAGGAGGTGGATGGCTCTGTCTGGGGCAAGATGACACCTCTGAGGGCGGGAAGGGGGACAAGAGGAGGAGTTGGTGAGTCACCCCTCCAGAGGACAGGCAGAGGAGAAACGGATTACTGATTCAAAAGCTAGAGCCACTGGGTGAGGGCTGGGCAGAAGCTTCCCCACCACCTCCATCACCACCACCATCACCACCTGCAGGCCACAAACTCAAACAGCTGGGCCTGGGGGGCAGTCAGTGAGAAGTGAGGTTAGGCAGGCTCCTTTTGAAATGCTTGGCCTCGCCCCGGGAGTAACCCCCTAAACTACACTGTGTCCACCCTCACCCCTCCACCCCATCCATACACCCATCCCCAGAGAGAAGGCCCGGATCGGTCCAGTTCCTGGGGTCCAGGCACACCTTCACCCTTGTGACATTTCTTTTAAAATACCCTATGTTCTAGGTGGCCTTTAGGGGTCAAGGGAGGGGTGTGGGAGGCCACCCATTCTTCCTCAGATTGGTATTTCTGCATTTGGCAAAGCTAGGATGGGTAGCCATTGGTTTGGCAGAGAGGCCCTGTCCAAGCCCTCCAAGGCCATCCATGCCCACAACAGGATCTCCTTACCCCTGGGCTCCAGAGGACTGATGGATGGGTGGGAACCGGGCTTGCCTCCCCCTGCCTTGCAGGAAGCACTGGCAGGAGGCAGCAGCCTAGACCTTTCCAGGGGGAGGAGCTGTTCCAGCCAGGGAGCTCTTGAGCCAAGCACTTCCCCACCCTTATACCCTCCTGCCAGTGCCCCACTCTGCAAAGTTTAGCAACTGTGCCCTCCTGCCAGTTGCTTTCTGATCAAAACCATGGGGTCCCCCACCAAGAAAAGGAGGAGGCATCATTAGAGGAGAGAGGCCAGGGGCACGAAGGCACCCGTGGAGTTAGTACAAAAGCAGGCATGTCCTGCCTGGGTGGCCTGGAAGTTAGGGGCATGCGGAGAGCCCAGCACAGTGATTAGAGGGGCGTTAGTGCAGGCCTGGTTGGCAAGCATAGAGTTAATTTGGCACAGAATTTGGGAGTGTGGTTTTGGGGGCCAGAGCCTAAAGCTCAAAAATTAAAAAAAAAAAGGTCAAAGGATATTTAGGATCTTCAAAATTGAGGGCAAGAGGAAAACACTCAAAAAAATACAGAAGGAAAATTTAATTCTTGGAAAAATACTGTCAAATCCAGAAAGAGATGACCCCTCTCCACTTCAGAGCTTTTGGCACGGTGTTGGGCATCTTGGGCATGGCTGGCACGGCCCCTGTGGGATGCAGCGGCCCCTGCAGGCTGGCACGAAATCTGAAAGGGGCAGGGGCAGGAGCTGGGACTGTCTGGGATGGGAGGCTGCAGATTCTGAAGACTTGAGGGCAGCAGAGGCCTGCAGGCCGTCTCCCAAAGACCACACCCACAGCACCTGAGGCATGCTCAAGAGGGCTCTTCTCCCAGGGGCAGACCAAACCGGAATCAGCCCTAGCACCAGTCCCCTACTCAGGCTGAGCTCACTGCCCAAGGAGGGCATGGGCACTCCCTAGAAGGGCCACGAAGAGCCCAGAAAGGCAGGAACCCAGAGGTAGCACAGAGACCCAGACAGAGGAAACCACAAACACCAGCCCAGCCCCTGGCAGCACCCTCCATGCTGGTACCTTCCAGAGAGGGCCAGAAGCTACCTGATATGGAGAACAGATGATGAGTTGAGGGGTACAGAGCCCAGGGAAGGCACTGCTCTTTCTCTCCTGGGCCATGGGTACCCAGCACTGAGCTGGGCCAGGTATGGGTTACCTTGTCCCTCTCCTTCTGGATGCCTGCCTCCAAGGCCACCAGCTTCTCCTGCAGCTGCTCCACCGCCTTCTGCTCTTTCTGCAGCAGTGCCCGCTCTGCCTCCCTCTCCCCCTGCAGCAGTGCCCGCTCCATTTCAGCCTGGGGGCAAACCGAGGTCCCTATTAAGCCAGTGAACCCAGGCCCCTGAGTGGTACTAGGACCCTCCCAGCCAGCTCACCTCTCGGGCCGCCTCCTGTAGTTGCTGCTCCAGCTCCTTCACGCGAACCTTGAGCTGCTCCACGCACCCCAGCACCTGCGCCCTCTCCTCCTCCAGGGCCAGCACCTCTCCCTGCAGTTTGGTGCTAGGTGCATTCTCATGCTGGAAGAGAAGGGAAGTCACTGGTCTTCCAGGATCAGACCAAGAGACCAGGCCACCTGTTCCTCAGGGCGCCTGGAACGTGGAGCTGGACTGGAGGCCGCTCCCCTCCCTGCCAGGGGAGTAATAAGGGCTCAGCTACAGGGAATAAAGATTTACCAGAGTGCCAGGCCTGGGTGGGGCCCCGAGGAAAGCAGGTCATAGAGCATATTTATAGCTTGGGGAAGTCTTGGTCACCTCCCTTCTCTGCCTCGCCTCCTCCTTTCTACACCTCTGGTCTCCGGTCTCTTTCCAGACTTGATCTTTCATAACTTCCCCCTCTCTGGGCCCTGGCATGTGGCACTCACCACACCGGGGGTCCCCACCCAGCCTGCCCTCATTCACCCCTGGCCCAACCCACCTCCTGCTGGGTGCTCTCGGTGCTGCTGCACTCCTCCTTGAGATTCTCCTCATCTGAGCGCTCCACGCTCTCCCACAGGCGCTGGGCAGCACCTCCAGGCTCCTCGCTGCTCCGCCCAGAGGCCACAATGGCCCCTGCCAGACTTCGCGAGGGCCTCCGGCCTGCAAGAGCCAATGCCGTGGTGGCCTCCCCGATACTGGGCAGCTCCCCAGCCTCAGGTCCCCCGTCAGCCCGGCTGTACTCAGCACACAGGTTCAGGATGGTCTCCAAGCGCTGGCGTTCCTGGGGAGGGTGGACAGAGTGGGGCATGATATATGCCAGAGCCAGGCTGTGTCCTGGCAGGAAGGAGAGCTAGGACCCCAGGGGCTTGGGGCCCAGTGTCAAGTCAGGAGCTTTGACCCCAAGATCTGAGAAGGGCAGAGGGAAGGAGGGCACCCCAGAGGGGGGCAGGAGGAGCCAGGCCATGTGCCACCTGCCCACGTGGCTAGCCCCTCCCATCTTCCTGCTTCCTTTCCCTTCTCATTCTGTCCTAGTGCGGGTTTTCATCATGGTCACACAAGGACACGCCCAAATATACATGGGAACCCACACAGACTGGTGGACCAAAGGCCACGGGAGACACAGATCTGCTCAGGTGCTCAGCTGGCACAGCCAAGTGAGGACACCACGTGTGCACTGGCCCTGTGTTAACACGCAAGTACACACAGACACCAGCCCCGGCATGCACAAATGCGCACTCACACAGATAAACACAGCCTGCGTACAGCTGCGTACCTACAGACGAGGCCAGCGGGCAGACCCATGGGCCCACAGGGACCTGACGCTCAGCCCAAACACATGTGGAGGAAGGGGAGAGCTGGGAAATGATCCTCCTGGGCCCCACCTCAGCTCCAAGCCACCCCCAGGCAGCCCTTGACTCCTCACGGAAGGGGGACTGCGGCCAGTCCTTGAATGCCCAGGCCCAGGTAGGAATGTGCCATGGCCCTCTCTGCGCACCCACCCAGGAACAGTCACCTCTCGGGGCCAGGAGGCAAAGGAAGGACAGTAGGCCCATGCTCCCGGTCTGCGTCCCACTCTCCTATTTACAACACTCTAGCCCTGAGTCCCGGCCCCCAGCCTCCGGTGGCTCTCTGGAGTCCCTCAACCTCTTTCAAGGGTCTCCCGCCACCTACAGTTTGCCCATGACCCCCCAACTCTTACCCAGTTTCCCTCCTGCTGCTTGCCCAGTTCCATGGCAAAAAAAAAAAAACACACAGGAACCAGCCTCAGCACCTGCCCCCGCCCGAGGACCCAGATAAGCAGCTTGACTGGTGTGGGAGGGGCCGGGCGGCAGCCTCCGAGACTTAAAGTGGCAGGTGGGGCAGGTCAGGGCTGGTGGAGGTGTGTGCCTGTGTGTGGGGAGGGGGTGGGAGGTTGAGTGGAGCAGCTGGGTAAGGCTGTGCCTGGCTCACAGGATGAGAAGATGCAGCAAAGGGAAAGACTGGGGATCCTGCCTCCCACCCAGCAAAAGCACACTGGCCAGCCTCTTCCCAGGCGAGCCTCCCTAGACCAATCCCAGGGTTCCCGGGGCCCCCCAGGAACCCTGTGCTTCTGCCCCCAAGGGAAAGAGGGCAGCATCTCTTCTCCTGTCCGTGGCCTCAAGTGTGCACACTGCCAGGGCCCCAAGAGGTCCATGCGTTATCTGGGGAATCCTGGCCCCCGCCCAGCTCAGATGCCACCTCCAGGACAGCTGCCCAGAGCCACACCCAGCCCCACAGGCACCCATACACACGGGCCAGCCAGGCTTCCATCCTGTTCCCACCCGTCCCCACCACCACACTCCAGATGGTCCCACTGGGCCCCTTGTGGAGGCCAAAGAGAAGCAAGAAAGAAGGACCAGGAGCTTTTGGAAAGAACAAGCTTCACCTGGGCGCAGTGGGCGCACACCTGTAATAGCAGTACTTGAGAGGCTGAGATAGGATTGTAGGTTCGAGGCCCTCAGCAACTTAGACCTTGTTTCAAAATAAAAAATAAAATAGGGGTAGGGGTGTAGCTTAGAGGTAGAATGCCCCTGGGTTCAATCCCCAGTACCAAAAAAAAAAAAAAAAAGAAAAAGAAAAGACTCAGACAGAGATGGAAAGACAGGAGACTTGGGTTCCAATTCCAGCTCTGCTAGAACTCTCTGTGTCACTTTAGACAAATCTGTTTCCTCTCTGGGCCTCAGGCTTTTCAACCTCAAAACCCGCTTCTCAACCTGAGAAATGCAAGGCTTCACCATAAATACGGGATGTTTTCCTACAGCATCACTGCGCGCAGGTAAATAATGTGAAACCTAGCTGGGTGCAGGGCGCACCAGTGTAATCCCAGCTTCTCTGGAGGCTGAGGCAGGAGAATTGCAAGTTCCAGGCCAGCCTGGGCGACTTAGCAAGGCCCTGGCTCAAAATAAAAATAAAAGGGGGCTGAGGTGTAGCTCAGAAGTACAGCACTCCTGGGTTCAATCCCCAGTACCACACACAAAAAGGTGAAACTTAAATTTCTAGAAACAAATGCTATGTTGTAGAATCAATGCAAAATTAGCAAGAATTTAAAATAAGGCCTTAAGAGATTTCAAAGAAAGCTCTTCTTCAGGAGACCAGGACAGTGAGACACTGGTCACTGAGGCCCCTCCTGCTCTTGCCAGCTGGCTGCCCACACCCTGGCAGAGACCCTGCCGTGCACAGCGGCAGTCTCCCTGGCTTCGGCTCACCAGCCTCTCCATCTCCTGCTCCCGGAGCCGCTCTTGGCGCTGCCTCCGGTGGTACTCCAGGAGGTCGTCCTCGTTGTCACTGATCTCTGTGATGCTATTCTTCCGCTCCCGCGTGACAGGCACCCGCAAGTCCCCACTGGAGAGCTTCCTCTGGGTGCGGGGACTCTGGCGGGGTGAAGCCCCAGTAAGAGAGCCCAGACTGTAGGCCGGGCTCAGCCTACCACTGAAGCTGCCCTTGCGGGGTGCGAGGGACTCTCCCAGTGTGGGTGAGGGGCTCCGTGTCCTGCGCCCCCGTGCCCCCAGCGTCAGGGAGAAGTCCTCTGGTAAAGCCCCATGGGCTGCCCAGCGCCGGGGCCGCGGACTCTCTGATACCTCCCTGGTGAGCTTGGGATCTGGGGTGGTCCTGGCAGGCAGCGGGGACAGAGCTCTCCGGGACAGAGATGGGCTCAAGGGAGGGAGTTCTCGCATGCTGTCCAGGGCCCGCCGGCCTTGGCGGGGACTCTCAGGAGGCTGCAGGGTGCGGGTGGCCGGTCCGTCTGAGAAGGTCCGGCCCACCAGTTGGCGAGAGGGACTGGTTGTCATCCCGTGCTCGGTTCTTGGAGACTCACAGAAAGGGCTGGGAGGGCGGTCCTGGAGCGTGCTGATCTTGTTGCGGGGAGCAGGGGCCGGTGGCTGGAACTTGGGGCTGCCGGGAATGCTGGTGGGCTGGCTGCAGGCACCAGAAGCTGGGTATTCACTCAGGCTGATAGCCACGACGGGCAGCTGCCCGCCCAGCCGGGAGCTCTCGGTGGCTCTGCAGGCCTCTGCCAAGACTGTAGCTGCGGGACTGTCAGTCAGCAAACCCCGGAGGCCAGGGCTGGGAGGCCTCTCATGACCCCCTTTCCTGCCCAGCCGGGGGCTTTCAGAGGAGCGGGCGCTGCTCTGGCGGGACTGCGGGGGCTGTAGGGCCAGATGGTAGCTGGAGGAGCGGGCAGGCACCAGCGGGGGCACGGAAGGTGCCGGCTCCTGTCCGCTGGGGGAGTGGCTGGCACAGCTTCCACTGCTGGCTGGTGAGGAGAGCGGAGAGAAGGCTGGAGAGGTGTTCTCATAGCTGGAGCCCACGGACATGGCCCCTGGGCTGGTGGGGGGGGATAGCAGGTAGCGTCCGCCATTAGCCATGGGCGACAGTGGGGAGGTGGCAGCAGGTTTCTTGCCAGCAGTTCCAGGCTCCTCGAGCACCAGAGAGTCCATGATTTCCTGCAGGTCCTTCTCAATGGAGCTCACCAGGGAGCGGTGGCTGGCACACGCGGAGGGGCCTCGAGTCGCAGGCTGTGAGGTGTGGTTCCCATTCAACAGACTTTCTGACTCTGCTAAGGGGAAATGCAAAGAGGCCTCAGGCTCTGGGCTTCTGACTGTGGGGAGCCAAATATGCCCTAGCGGGAGAGCAGCCCACACTCTTCCTGGCACAGCAGGGCGGCAAAGGCTTCAAAGAAGCTGGGAGACCTGGGGGTTTGGCACCAGCCAGCTCTGCAACTGTAGCCAAGTCACTTGCCCTCAGTTTCCCCTCTGGTAAAGGAAGAGGATAGGCAGGGCCCTACTGGCTCTAACATTTAATGACTTGGGACAGAGAGACAATGCCAGGAGGTCTGAGCCTAGTTTTTGCCAACTCACCCCAAGACTAGACTCCTCCCGCCTTGGTTTCCCCAACTTCCTTTCTTTTGGGAAGGGCAGGTAGGCATTCTGCAAAGGAGAGGGGGGCCTACTGTGGAGCTGGCCAGAAGTTCCAGGGCCTCCTAGTCTCAAAGGACATCAGAGCCTCCCAAACCTGCAGCCAGAGGCCTAGGAAAAACAACAGCCTCCAGGACAGGGCGAGGGGGTGTGTGCTGCACTGCCTCATCCAATCAGAGGCAGGGGAGGGATCTGATGCTAATGGCCGGTTCCTGGAAGCCCTGCTGGCCAGCCACGAGGTGCAGCTTTGTGCCTCCAATTATCCCATTAAGCCACGCCAGCAAGAGCCTGCCTTTGCCAGGCCCCAGCCCTTGTCAACCAACCAGGAATTCCCAGTCCCTGGAAACACCGCCCCAAACAGCGGTGGCCCCAGACATGCCAGGGAGTGGCAGGACAAGGCTGGGGTGGGAAGTGGACTGAAAACCCCTAGGGAAAAGAGGAGTCAGCAGAGGAGAAGGGAAAGCCTTTGCAAGACTGTGTTTGTGTCCAAAATTATGGGACCCTGTAGGACACAGGCAGAGGGGTTGCCATGGATACTAATGATCCCTGTGACCACTCACCTTTCTTCAGGTACCCAAACTATACATTCAGGCCAGTGGCAACCATTGTACCAGGTATACCTGACACGCATGTCCACCTACCCCTGTGCCACATTGGCACCTGTCACCCCACAGACATCTGAAGGCCAGTGCAAAGTCTGGGTGGCAGAACCCCTGCTTGCCTCCTGATCTGCACCCCACCCCCTAGGCAGCTGGCTGAGGGGGCCCGTGTTGGTTCCTAGAACAATCACCAACTCTCCTCTGGGGATCAATAATTCACACACAAACTGCAGCTGCTCCTCTGAGTCATCAGCGGGCACGGCATGGCCTGAGGGCTGAGCAGGGACCAGGGATATGGTCACCAGCAGGTGGAACCCACCAGGGCTTACTGGGGTTCAACCTAATGCTCAGGCCATCCTTAAGGGAGAGGCTTGTGAATGGGTGGGGTCCCAGACACTGAGTGCCCATCTTCTAGGGCAATAGGGTTCAGACTGGCAGAGCCCTCGACCCCTCAAGGCACATGATTTCCCAATTCCAACCAAGCAATGTTGCTCCACTGCCTGGCATTCTCCACCAACCCATGGCAGGTGGTAGCGAGCCCAGTGTCGATACTGTCCCGCCCTGACCCTCCAAGAGTAGCTGGAGTGGACAAGGAGGCCTGTCCAAGGGGTACCATCCACCCCCTGCCCTAGCCAACACCTACCAGAGCCAGGGCTGTAGGGGGGCCCAGGGGCCCGAGCCCCTGCCGGAATCATGCTCTTCATCCACTTGGCTTCGGCCGGGTGGTTAAAGCGGAGGAAGGTGCCCTGACCCAGGCACAACATACAGCCTGCAGAGAAAGCAAACGCTTGCAAGGAGCAGGCAGGGCTGAAGCCACCCCCAGCCCCGAAGAGCCAACCCCACCTGCATGCCTGGCCCCGTCCATCCCTCCAGGACTCCACAGCACAGGGCAAAGTGGAAAGAGCACTGGTGGGCGAGTCCCAAGATGAGCATCCCCCTCCTAATTCTTTCTAGCTGTGATATCTTCGAGTGAAGTCACTTCACTTTCAAGTCTAGTTCTCTCACAAGAAAAAGGAGACAATGTAGGCCGGGCGTGGTGGCGCACGCTTGTAATCCCAGTACTTTGGGAGGCGGAGACCGGAGGATCCTGGTTCACGGCCAGCCTCAGCTCTTTCCCTGTCTGTCTGTCTGTCTGTCTCTCTCCTTCGTGAGGCCCTCCGCAACTTCGTGAGACCCGGTTTCAAAATAAAGGATAAAAAATAGGGCCGGGGGCGTAGCGTGGAGGTAGAACGCCCCTGCGTTCAATCCCTGGTACCGCAAAAAAAAAAAAAAAAAAAAAGAAAGAAAAAGGAGACAATGCCACTGAACTTGCAGGGCTGATAAGATCACCTACGTGAAAGTACTGTCAGCGGAGAACACGGACACTCATGTCCCCAAATCCCATACCATATTCATGCGCCATCTAATTGTCCAGGGTCACAAAAAAAGCTCTGAGATAGAAGCAAGGGAAAACCATGGCTTGGTCTGATGCCCTAGTGGGGCTCAGAGTTTACTCAGGCTCCTTCTTGCTGGGTGGCCTTAGGAGAACTGATGCCCTCTCTGAGAGTCTAAGGAGGAACCACCACCTTTTTCTTTAGGACAAGCCACCCTCTGGCTCGCCTGGAATCTATCCAGGCCTAGGCCACTAGGCTTGGCTTCAGCGAAGCACATTCCCAGGCAGGAGACACAAGCCCAGTCCTGCCCAGGAAGTGCAAGTGCACAGGAGGGGGAGGATATGTGGGAGCCAGAAAATGTAGCCAGGGGCTCAGGAGCATGCAGAGCAGCAGGTGTACCCCCAGGCGCCTGAGCTTGACTGCCAGAACCCCGCCTCCTGGCCATGCCAGGTGCCAAGGGTTCCTGTGGAAGATGCTATGCCACAAATAGCCAGAGCCCCTGGTACGCTCTACCACCCACCCTTCCAATTTGTCTACACCTCTAGCCCCAGCCTCCTGTCAACCCAACTCAGTGCCACTTGGCGCCCCAAGCTTCATGCCAGTCTGAGCTAAGACTGGCAGGGAAGTCTGCATTCCTGGACGCTGAGACAGTTCAGCTCAGGCAGGCTACAAGGGCAGAGGGCGTCCCAGGCCACGTGGGGTCTTTGGCAAGCCCCTTGCTGAAGGGCTCAGTAGCCCATTCCTAGGACCCTGGGCACTGCCAGGGGGCAGGGGACAGCAGGCTGACGCCCACAGCAGATAATCATAGCAGACAAAGCCACTCGCAAGCTCCACACACCCACAGGCCCTCCTAGGCAGGCAGCACCAACAATTCTAAAGGCTGATAGGTGGTTGTGAAAGGGGCGAGCCTTCCCCGCCAAGCCACCAATCAGAGGAGCCGATCCCAGAGTAATCATAACTGGAATAAATAATAGTCAACCACACCGTCCACCTAATTACAACCACAGTTGTTTCAGAAAGAGCCCTGCCGGGCCCCTCTCCTTCCTTTCAGCCATTTCACCAGCTAATTAATAATGAGCTTGAAGGGTCTAGACAGACCCACTCAACCCTCGGTGGATGGGGGGTGGGGGTTGAGGGGAACCTAACCGCACAGTCCAGGCTGGGAAGGAGGTGGGAGTCAGGGTAGATTCCATCCCAGCCAGTGCCAGGCCCACCCAAAGAGGCTGTGGGTGTCTAGGGGCCCTCCTCCCTGGACCCTGCCCCACCTCTCCCCGAAGGGGGTGTGGCCATGCTGCCTGGGGCTATATATAGTGACCCAGGCAGCAGAGTTGAAGCTGTATTAATAGAGTGGGTGGAGGGCAGCAGGGCTGCTAGCAGCCCAGCTCCAACCCAAATTAACTTTCTATTTGCACTCAGGGGCCCAGGCATCCTCCCGCTCTGGCACCTACCGCCCCAGGGGCCTGGCCAGCATGTTTCCAGGAAGAAACCTCCCCTCTGCCCACTCCTGCCCCATGTCCCAAGGCCAGCCCTCTGCCCATCCAACCCAAGACATGGTCCCTGCCCCCATGCCCAGAGAGGCTCAGGGTCCAGCTGTGCGTGGGTGGGCAGGGAAGCTGCTGCACATCTGAGCAGAGGAAAGGGTGGGTTCTGTCTGGGAGACGCACAGGAGAAGCACCGCACACACTCACCCACATGCACACTCAGGACCTAGGGCTCAGAGGCAGACATGCCAGCTCACACCGAGCCACAGGCACTGCCGGGCTGGCCACACACTGGGAAGGAGGCTGGGGAGGCGCCTTGGCCCCTCTCAGCCATTACACAGACTCCCTCATCATCCTCACCACGACCCCCCTGCCCCTCCCGGAGGCGGGTCCCCAGGAGGGGACTGCCCCGCTGCGAAGACTCCCCAGCCCAGACCCCCACTCGGAGACCATCCCACAGCTTGGAGCTCCCAGCCAGGGGCGAGGACCCCGACCCTGCTCGCGCCCTGCCTCCCCTGCACGCCCTGGCTGCTGAGGACTCACCGCGCAACCGGACTCCGCACGGCTCGCCCCCGCTGGCGCCGGCCCCGCGGGTCCCCGGCCGCCCGGCCTGCGAGGGGGCGGACGACCTCCCGCGCCGGCCCGGCTCCCCGCAGCCACCAGCCAGCCGCCGCCAGTGCCCGGGAGGGCGGGCCGGCCACCAGCGGCGGGGGAAGGGAGCCAGGGAGGGAGGGACAAAGGCGGGGAGGAGGGGAAGAGGAAGTGATGGAGGAGGCGAGTGCCGAGCTGGATGGCGAGGGCGGGGCGGGAGGATGCGGAGAGGCAGCGGGCTGGGGATCCCGCGCCCCGGCGGCAGGAAAAGTGGGGCAGGGAGGAGAGGCTCGGGGAGGTGGGGCCGGAAGGAAAAGTGAGAAGTAAAGACGGAGGCCAGACGGCCGGGAGGCTGGAGTGCAGCCCAGCGCGGGGTCACCCAGAGCCCTCTGGGGTAGGAAGTCAGGGACTGTGGCTTGGGGTCTGCGCCAGTGTCACCTTGCACCGGGCCACCTCTGGCCTGGAATCCCTTGTCCCCAGAATGGCTATAGAGGACATCCCATGGCTCCATCTAGGAGGACAGGGAGAGTCACCTGGGTCACCAGGTCCACCTCTGGCACTCAGCCCACTACTGTGTCGAGACCACCCTGAGCCCCAAGCTCAAGCCAAGGTAGTACTGTGTGGCATGCCCTTGGCACTGGGCCCAGCTCCTGTCTCCGTCCTAAACACCTGCTTTCCTGGCCCCCCACCCACCCAGAGCTCACCAAGGCACTACCCCTTCCCAGCCAGCCCGTGTCCTGGGGCCCCCAAGAGCTTTCCCCTGAGTTAGGCACCCTTCCTATCCGGGAAACACTGCCACCTGTCTCTGGAGCCCCCAGGGTCAGGCTGAGATTCTGAGCCAGGCTGGTACCTACCACCCAGTTGGGGCCCCAGAGTTGCACCTTTCCCAGGGACCCTGGATGCCAGAACCTTAGGGGACACACCATGTTCATTCTCTCAGACCCACTCTGTTCATGGCTCTTACAGCCCTGCGCCATCTGCCAGACACACACTGACACTGGCCAGTCACACTGACACCACCTCAGCTGGGCACAATGAGTCACAGAAACACACACACACACACACACACGTATTCTCACACACACATCCCCCCAGGCACACCCCTCATAGTGTCACTCTTTCTTTTCACCTGGAAACAGCTATCGTGTCACTCAACTTCCAGAGAGACTCTAAAGTCAGAGTTCTTAGCCAGGCATAGTGGTGCACACCTATAATCCCAGTACTTGGGAGGCTGAGACGGGAGGATTGCAGGTTTGAGGACAGCCTCAGCAACATAGTGAGACTCTCAGCAACCTAGCAAGACCCTGTTTCAAAACAAAAAATAAAAAAGGGCTGGGCATGTAGCTCAGAGGTAGAATGCTCCTGGGTTCAATCTCTAGTACCACACACACACACACAAAAAAGTCAGTTTCCAAGATGGGAATGGTAAACCGGGCGTGGTGGCGCACACTTGTAATCCCAGTACTTGGGAGGCTGAGACCGGAGGATCCGGGTTCGTGGCCAGCCTCAGCTACTTAGTGAGGCCCTCAGCAACTTGGTGAGACCCTGTTTCAAAATAAAGAATAAAGAATAAGCCGGGCGTGGTGGTGCACGCTTGTAATCCCAGTACTTGGGAGGCTGAGACTGGAGGAGGATCCGGGTTCGCGGCCAGCCTCAGCTACTTAGTGAGGCCCTCTGCAACTTCGTGAGACCCAGTTTCAAAATAAAGGATAAAAAATAGGGACAGGGGTGTGGCTCGGAGGTAGAACGCCCCTGGGTTCAATCCCTGGTACCACAAAAAAAAAAAAAACCAAGATGGGCATGGTGGAACACACCTACATTTCCAGCTGTTGGGGAGGCTGAGCAGGAGAATCTCCAAGCTGAGGCCAGCCTGGGAAATTTGGGTAGACCCCCTGCTCAAAATATAAATAAATAAAAATAAAAAATAAGCTGGGCGTGGTGGTGCATACCTGTAATCCTAGTACTTGGGAGGCTGAGACAGGAGGATCGCAGGTTCAAGACCAGCCTCAGCAATGAAACAAGACTCTCAGCAACCTAGTGAGACCCTGTTTCAAAACAAAAAAGAAGGGAACTGGAGGTGTAGCTTGGAGGTAGAATGCCCCTGGGTTCAATCCTCAATACCACAAAAAAATCAAATAAATAAAAATAAAACACACACACAGCCCCCTTAGAGGAATAATGAGGGAAAATTTCCACCTTTGCGAAATAGTCCACGACCTCACCCACTCACACTGCCATACTATACACACATATGCACATGCATGTGTGTATACACACACACACACACACACACACACACACACACACATTCATCCACTCGCATGTGCACATGAAATTTACTCCCCTTTTGAAGGAAAAAGGAAGACCCATATAGGGTCACATGCAAAATAGGGGGAGGCTTTAAAAAACAAAACCTCAGGGAGAGTGATTCATCGGTCTGGAAACTGAGACGGCCAGCTGCACAGGAGCATCGCTGCCAGTGTAAAACGGGGCAGGAGGCAGACACCAGGAAATGGGGAGCTCAGAGCCCTGCTCCTCCGTTCCTGCCTCGAGCTTTATTAGTCACCATCTTTATCGGTCTTATAGCAGGGAAAGCTTAGCGGCTTCCCTCCCTGACTTACAGAAGGATGACTGGCTGCAGAGGGAGAGGCCAGTGTTCTGGATCCCCCAACAGGAAGCTGAGAGCCTGGCCCCCCACGCAAGCCCCTGCCCACCAGGAGGGCTTTAGGAGGTGGAGAACACTGAGAGGCCAGGGCTGGCAGCGCAGGGCAGGAGTGGATGGGGACCTCCTGTCTAGACAGCCGGGCCCTGAGCGGTGTGTCTTTCTGGATCCTCCCCTACTTATCCCCCTGGATCTTTCATGTGGTCTGGCGCTGTGGTCCCAGGGTGGGGCAGCCTAGACTCACTGGATTGAGATCCGGCCTCGTTTCCTTGGTCCTATTCCCAGCTCCACCCCCTGCTCTGTAGAGAAGAGGGTGACATGGATGTGCCCAGGTGCCCGGGTACAGGGGTGTAACCAAGGTCTCCTGAATCTCTCACTCCATGCTCCGTGTTCATAGCTCTAGGCTAAAGGTTGGCATCTGCTTTCTGCCCGCCTCCCCCTCCCTGGCCCAAGCGTACTCCTCCTGGAAGAGCCTGTCACTGCCTTCCTCTGCCTGTCATGAAGTGCGTCTCTCCGGGTTGCCTATGGCTGGGCACAGCGCCCGGAATGATGCTTCTAAGGCCTGGCCCAGCTGGAGAAGGCTCCTTGTTATTCCCAAGGTATCTCTCTGTTTTTCAAAGAGGAGGGTCCCCTCTACACAACCAGATGAGGGAAACACAGGAAAAAGCAGCCCCCCCCCCGCTTTTTTTTTCTGCACTGAGGATTGAACCCAGGAGCATTCTACTTAAGGGTCTCCTTAAGTTGCTGAGGCTGGCCTCAAACCTATGATCCTTGTGTCTCAGCCTCCCAGTACTGGATTACAGGTGTGCAGCAACTGCAGCTGGTCCCGGTCCCCCTTATCATCATCTTCTTCCTCTTTTTTTTTCCAGTATTGAGGATGGAATCCCGGGCCTCACGCATGCTAGGCAAGCTCTCTTCAAAATCGAGCTGCACCCCAGCTCTGACCAGTCCTCTTATGTACATGCCCACAGTAGGCATATGGACAGTGAGTTCTCATATGCACACAGGAGTATGCTCACAGACATTTTGGTAGCATCAGTCCTGGGTTCGCCCCCACCACTCACTTGAACACACTGATCCATAAACACCAGGAAAGACACAAACAAATGCAGAGACACACAAGCCCAGAGTCACAAACATATCCGGAGATGCATAAACACACTCCAGTTACAGACACACACACAGATAGCACATGCACCCGGAGCCACCCAGTTCCCAAGGAAACGCACTCCCAAGAATGTCCGGATCGGGGCCAGGCAGGGCTGGGCTTGGTGCTTGCTCCAGAGAGGAGACAAGGAAACCCTCAGCTCCTGGAGCCCAGGGAGGGGGAGGGCTGGGGAGAAGAACACCCATTCCTTTGTGCCTCCGCCTACCCCACCACAGGCTGCCAAGCTTCTGAGACAGGCCAGCCCAGACAAGAAGGCTTGGTGGTGGTGGTGGTGGGGGGGGTTTACAGAGGGAGTTTAGGGTCAGAAGAGCGTAGGAGGGTACATACTTGGCAGGGTGGGCTTCTGGCTGGGAATGGGGGGTCACTGGGGCCACAGGAAATGCTTAAGAATTCCATCTTGGCCTCAGGCCCTCCCTCTTTTCAGGGAGCTAAAAGATTTGCTGGCCGGGGCGTGGTGGCGCACGCTTGTAATCCCAGTACTTGGGAGGCTGAGACAGGAGGATCCGGGTTCGAGGCCAGCCTCAGCTACTTAGTGAGGCCCTCCGCAACTTCGTGAGACCCGGTTTCAAAATAAAGGATAAAAAATAGGGCTGGGGGTGTAGCTCGGAGGTAGGATGCCCCTGGGTTCAATCCCCAGTACCGCAAAAAAAAAAAAAAAAAAAGATTTGCTGAAGCCAGGCATGCGGCATACGCTTGTAATCCCAGTACTTGGGAGGCTGAGATAGAAGGATCGCAGGTTCATGGTCAGCCTCAGCTACTTAGTGAGGCCCTCTGCAATTTAGCAAGATCCTGTTTCAAAATAAAGAATAAAAAATAGGGCTGGGGGTGTAGCTTGGAGGTAGAATGCCCCTGGGTTCAATCCCCAGGCCACCAAAAAAAAAAAAAAAAGATTTGCTGGGAAGGCCAGACAAGAGAGGTACACAAAGCAATGCCCCACCCTGCTCACAGGACTCAGGCAGAAATGCTCTTCCCCATGGAAGTGATGGGACTGGGGGATGAGAGGTCAGGGCCAGGCCATCTTTGTTTTTTTTTTTTTTATGTATTTTTTTTTGCGGTACCGGGGATTGAACGCAGGGGCGTTCTACCTCCGCGCTACACCCCCGGCCCTACTTTTTTTTATACTTTATTTTGAAACCGGGTCTCACGAAGTTGCGGAGGGCCTTACTAGGTAGAGAGAGAGAGAGAGAGAGAGAGAGAGAGCTGAGGCTGGCCGTGAACCTGGATCCTCTGGTCTCCGCCTCCCAAAGTACTGGGATTACAAGCGTGCGCCACCATGCCCGGC